>JAHWFP010014806.1:0-22591 GCA_023313725.1 Lithobius niger | reverse complement strand
CACATCTTTGAAACACGTGACCCCGATTTGCATACACCTTGCCTTGCGGCGTGGCATCCGAACGGAGCAGGTGGGTCGTTGCTTTTCGGCTGCTATTACTGCCTCTTTTGAGGGAGAAATTGGTAGTTTTTATCCGTTTTAAATTACTGTTTTATGCTTTTAACGTAGGATGACTTAGTGGCTTTTGCCATGCTTTAATTTTATTGCTAACCTGGTGACGAAAATTGAAAATTTTCGAAACGTTGTTAGTATTTTTATGTAGCACTGCTTGGTTTGCCTTCACACAATATAACTAACAACGCAGAGCATCAAAGTCGCCCGTTCACCATACGATTTCTTGTGTATTAATTCCTTATTCGGATCGTTTAATTTCGTCAACCAATAAAATTGTTTAAGTGGTTGAGGGATTACCGGGCTAAGACGATCATATTTATTGTTGTATATTGCTTTACATCACTCAACTTTACAGATTGTTTCAAACATGCATATTTGTTTTATTATGTTTAACAGGGAATTTATTATGTTTAACAGAAAGTTTATTGTGTTTAACAGGAACAAAAACTGAATTGTTTCCGTTTTATTTAGAAAATTGTTCGATTTCGTTATTGTTAACCTAATTTATTTTGGTTCTGCATCTCATGACCCCTTGAGGTCTTCATTTTACGTTACAAACTTTGGAGTTCATTGGCCCTTGAAGTCTTAATGTTTCGTAATTAGCCTTGATCTCATAGCCCCTTGAGGTCTTAATGTTCTACAATAAACTTTGGCTCTCATGGTCCCTTGAGATCTTTGGCCCGTTGGGTCTTAATGGTCCGTAATAAATCTTGGACCTCATGACCCCTTGAGGTCTTAATGATCCGTAATAAACTCACTCATTCAAGAATTGATTTGAGTTGATTTGATTTAATACGGAACGTTAGCCAGACACATTATCTACCCCCCCCCCAAAAAAAAATCATACCACTCGCGCAAAGGATCAAAAGGGTCAAAGGATTTTAGCTAGCGTTAACCGCACCGGGACATCGGCCCAACGCAGCTCTAAGGTCCACTCGTGTTGTTTCATAGGCTACAATACCATTTCTGCCGTTCCAGCACAGAGTGATGTTTAACATAAAATAAAAAAGCTACAATACCTGCAAAGATGGAGAGACTAGAGAGATGGTCCATTCCCGAATTCCGGTAGTAGTAGTAGTTTTGTGAAGATATACTGTTAGGGACCGTGGTGTGACGTCATATTCACCAATCCGCCACAAAGTAGCCCGAACGGCCAGCAGAGTGCTGCAAGGAAGCACGTGACTAGCACATTTCACAAAACGGAGTTTTCAGAAATAAAATCTCTCTGTTTACGTAGTTAGCCGACGAAAAAAGAATTTACTTTAGTAAAGAAGCAAACTATAATAAACGGAAATTAGGTTCTTTTTTCATGGATTTCCGTTTATCGCGCAAGCCTCATTTTGTAGACGCGCTTCCTTGCAGTTTCTCTGATTGGCTGACATTGCTGGCTTCGTTTTTTCTAGCGCAATATGACGTCACTAACACCAGCATGTTCGTTTCCTTACCGCAACACGGCTACCTTCTTCGTTTAATCCTTGGCCTGACCCGGAAATAAGTTTGTAACGTTAAAAATGGTCTATTGGTGCTTCTTGTGTTCCAAAATTATCGTTCTTCTTTGATAACCTACATGTAACAATTGTCTTGTGCACGTGCTTGCAAATGTTGCAGAGAAACGATATACATAGAAACAATATACAACAACGGATTCTGCTAGTCTTGAGCCCAGGAACCTCTTAGAGTAATTCGAACTTAAATTCTCAACTAAGAAATAAAATAAATTTGTACGTTATAAAGGTATAGGATATTTGGTTCAAAAGTTATGGTGACTACAGACAAACGACAGAAGTCCTTTAATTAATGGTGAGTACCGTTGATATACAAATTCACATAATACGGCAAACAGGAATATTCACAGCTTTTAGTCTTCTGTACGCCGTAACCGGCGAGAAGACTATTGCGACGACTTTGTCCGTCCGTCCGTCCGTCGCTTTTTTCAACTTCGCAACAGTACCAGATATTGACGACCATAGTTTACAAGGTCCATTGTTTACAAGGTCCATTGTTTAACAGACTGCTTCGACGCGTCCATTGTTTACAACGTCAAGTTTAATAGACTGCTTCGACGTAACTAAATTAAATAATAACAGCAGTTGTAGTGCATGATAGAGGTGTGCGCCTCATCATTGGAAGTGGAGGAACCGTATACAGAAGACCGGTGCGACTAGGCAGTCGCTGTAGCCGCTTGTTTAGTTTTTATTGCTGAAGTCACACATTACGAAGTCGCTCATTATGAACGTCACACGAATGAGTCGCTCTTAATTAAAACGTTCAGTTAGGGTTGTAGTAAAAAAAAAAGAATAAATCTCCGTCACAGGCACTAATTTGAAATAAACATACGGCCGCTGTCGTCGCATTCGGAGACTGCAACGAAACCAGCGTGCGGCAGTGTAGACGAAACATTTCACGTGATAGTATGTGGTTGGGAATCGAACGTGGGCCTTTCGATAGCACGCCGACTGCTTTGACCTCTGACTTACCGAGACACTATCCACACCACAGAAAACATCAGACTACCGCAGATTGGCTGTTGTTCCAGCCATCGATGCTATGACAGGAGTTTGTTTTCTTATCTTTTTAACTTGGGCTTCCTTTCTCTTTACTTACTTGTAGTTCGGTATAAACGGCAAGTAGAGATCACGATGACTTGTACCAACACGAAGGGGGAAACATGCATCTTGAACCAGTTGACGTTACCATTGGTTATTTAACTCGCAGCTATAATTTTTTTAAACATTAGTAACAAATGAGTCTGGGAAGGAGGCGTAACAAACTGTGATGGCTAAAACTTATCAAATTTATCGCTGAAGTGATAGTTTCTGATAACAAACAAACATGTATGATAGCTGCATCAAAACTTCCTTGTTTTTAAAAGAATAAAGCAACGTGAGGTCAAACATGAAGAATGGCATTACATTGATTTATGCGTGCCGGCGAAAACAGACGAGACAAGTCTTAGCCGAATATGAATTTCGGCTCTATACGTTTCATCTGACGTGTCAGTCTCGTAACCCTGGTGTTGTGTCACCGCGGTAAGTGTCAATAGTCTCATGTTTAGATCTGAAATTTCACGATATGCTGCAATTATTTCCATTAATGATGAAGACAAGTCAACATTTTTTGTGAATTAGTGTTGACTGCGTTTTTTGCACTATGGCGAAAGAGTGGAAACGTATCGTATCTTCAGTTTTTTTTACTTGAAGTGTTAAAACGATACAGTAGTGGCAGGGTTTTGTGCAACGCGTTTTAATGTTTCTTGTACAATTCCTTCATTGTTGGATCATTGTTGCAGCAGTGGATTTATATCATGAAAACACAATGCTGCAACAATGAACCATTGTCTTACCTCCATTACTGCTCGACGTATTCTTCCTAGAAAACGAAGTGGTGGATTTCTTACTTAGGCAAATAAGAATCACATCAAAAACAAAAACTGGTAAAAGGGGCCGCCATGTTCCGAATGGTTCGGCCCTTCATTGGAGTGATATCAACACACCAAAACATTCGCCAAGTTAATTGCACCGTTTAATAGTTCGAAGATTAAATGATAACTAGAACATTGCTACTTTCGGTGCAGATGTGTAATAAAGTGCCACGTCAACAAGAAATTGGTTTTTAACAATTTGCTACTACCTGTTGCCTGTAGGCTGTGATGGAGTAAAAAGCACGGTAACAGATTATGTGAAGGCAAACCAAGCAGTGCTACGTAAAAATACACACAACGTTTCGAAAATTTTCAATTTTCGTCATCAGGTTAGCAATAAAATTAAAGCATGGCAAAAGCCACTAAGTCATCCTACATTAAAAGCATAAAACAGTAATTTAAAACGGATAAAGACCACCAATTTCTCCCTTCAAAAGAGGCAGAAATGGCAGCCGAATCCGTTGGATGCCACGTCGCAAGGCAAGGTGTATGCAAATCGGGGTCACGTGTTTCAAAGCTGCGATGCATTCGTTATGTTGGTTTTACAATATGCCTGGTAAAAGATTCGAGTTTAAGTGTTTTAATTACAGGAAAATATTCTTTTAGAAATTTATTATCTGGCACTAAGTGGTCATGTACTGTACAGGTGGTGTATGTGTATAAATGACAAGCGTTTCAAGATTAATGCATTCCCTAGTGTCTTTTTCTCGAAACAAGATTTGGACCTTTTCCAAGTCGGGGGTGTGGCCTGTTGCGTATTTGTCAGGCGACTTGCCTGTTGAAAGGCAGTGTTGCACTAAAGAGTTGGATTCGACTTTTAACTTGAAGTTGGATTTATGGGATGCCATACGTTCCTTAAGTTTTTGAAGGGATTGTCCTACATATGTAGCAGTACAGGTTGGCTCCGCACAGGGAATTCGATAAACAGTATTGCGTGTGGAAAACACGTCTTCTGATTTGTTATTGTTTTTATTTTCATGTTGCATGGTCAGGTGCTTAATATTTTGGTGGCTGTTTGAAACAAGTCGGATGTTATTGATGTTAAGCTTTTTCTTAAGGACTTCAGAGATGCCTTTGAAGTAAGGCAGAGCAACTAAACTCGTAGAGAGGGGGGGAGGGGGCGTTTTGGGGGTCACAGCTTTTGAAATTAATTTGTTAACGTACCCGAGTGGGAACCCATTCTCAACATACTGTTGCAAGATATATTGAAATTCATGCTGCAATAAGTCAGCATTACTGGTTTGTGAGACAACACGTTTAACTTCATTTATTACTACATTACTTTTGTAGTGGGCATCAACATAGGAGTTGTAATGCAGGGTGTGAGTCGACTGCATACTTTTTCTGAAGTGTGTGAATTCGATTAGGCTATTACGGTTATTAATGACGTTTATATCTAAAAATGGGATGGCAATGTTTTTAGAGGACTCCATAGTGTAAGTGAGTGATTTAGTGATGCCGTTAAGAAAATCGAGGATTAATAACTTCAGTTGTGTTGGCAGAAGTGCTAAACTATCGTCGATGTAACGCTTGTAACACTTAATTTGTGGAAATTTTCCAACCAATTTATTGTCGACTGCATTCAGGACTATGTCACAGAAGAAAGTTGAAAGTGGGCTTCCCATCGGTACGCCATTGATTTGTTGGTAATATTTGCCTCCATACTCAAAGAAAGTGGTTTCAAAAATGACTTTTACTGCACTGATGAAAGTGTCATTATCCCACCCAAGCTTGAGGAACGAGGGAGGGGGAGGGTTCGTTTGTTAATTTTCGTGAGATTTCCGTAATGATAAGCTCTTGGCCCAATGATGGAAATATTTTCCTGTAATTAAAACACTTAAACTCGACTCTTTTGCCAGGCATATTGTAAAACCACATAACGAATGCATCACACCTTTGAAACACATGACCCTGATTTGCATACACCTTGCCTTGCGACGTGGCATCCCAACGGAGCAGGTGGGTCGTTGCTTTTCGGCTGCCATTTCTGCCTCTTCTGAGGGGAGAAATTGGTGGTTTTTATCCGTTTTAAATTACTGTTTTATGCTTTTAACGTAGGATGACTTAGTAGCTTTTGCCATGCTTTAATTTTATTGCTAACCTGACGACGAAAATTGAAAATTTTCGAAACGTTGTTTGTATTTTTATGTAGCGACTGCTTGTTTTGCCTTCACACAGCCTGTAGGCTGAACCATTCTCAACTTAGTCACCTCTTTATAGATTTTTGGTTTGGTTTTAATTTTGTTGTAATTTGTTTTATTTAGTTCGTTTTAGTGTGTTGATTCCTTTGAAGGGCCGGACCACTCTCAACTTGGTGGCCTCTTTACCAGTTTTTGGCTTTGTTTATTTTGCTTTGTTTTTACAGTTAGTTTATTTTTCATGAATTGGAGGTGAATACAATTTCTTAGCAACGTTGTTTACATTTATCATGATACACTAGCGTGTGTCTAGGAACGCACGTCAGTATACACGTTCTCATTGTCCGAACTTTGGCCGTCTAATGAGAGACGATACGTACAGTACTAACAAAGGTTATAACAATATTTTCGTACTGACGCGCCCTCCCACGCTATCCCCGTTACGCCCCCAGGCTTCAAACCACAAAAGGTACGCAGTTCGTATTGTACTGCAGCCATTCGTCCAATTTCATAACTGGAAGCCTTCCCGTTATCTCGGTATCGATGAATAATCACTCTATGGGATTTAACATGGGGATGAGCGGACTAGCTAGCTAGTTAGTAGTAACACATTTTCAACGTTATTGAGGGTCAGATTTTGCATTGAAAGTAGCTTAGCTGGCATTCCTACGCGAGTTAATTTTTGTCAGGTGGGTCATTGCTCTCGATTTCAACACAATTTAAGCTTTTGTACCACATTATAAATTTTCCGGAAGTACCTGAAATATGCCCAACTCTGCTTCAGTATATAAGACACTGACGCTATGGCGTCGCGCTACAATGGTTTACAACCTCGATAATTGAATTGATGTGATGTTTGTTGTAATGTTTGTTGCCTAACTTGGTGAGACACACTAGCGTGTGTCTAGATGTACTACTGCTAACAATGTGTACGTACCCCAAATCGTTTCCAAAATAATACATTTATTGCAGCTGAAGAAAGACCCATAGGAAAGAGTTAAATTTGAGTAATATAAAAAAAAATGAGGCATTTATTACAGTTATTGAGTTTTAGAAAGTTTTGAGTTGGAGTAAAGAACAATCCCGCCAACAATGACTCGCTATACTATCATAACAATGGCTTGGTTACTAACAATGCAAATCGTTGTTGTACAAACATGATCGACAACGGTTGTTGTAATAAAGCGGTAATTTTAGTCCGTAGTTGCCGAACCATCGTCAAAATGGTTATTAAACCGTTACAAACCTGCTAAAGCGTTAGAAAACGGAAAACTCATAAAATTCATTGAGCGAAACCGTACGAACTGAAATTATTTGTACTTCTCACTGAACTGTTTCCTTAAAAAATTATTTTAGAAATGATTAATTATTACTTTAAAGGGTATAACAGTTTAACTTTGGTCTGTATTTCATACTTTAAGGTACGTAAATTTGGGATACGTAATCACTGATGAGGTGGAATTTTTACTAACGTAAGTAAGAACTCCACGCCTTCGTTTTCTTACTTAAGTAAGTAGAATTTGATTTGATTTATTAACGAGCTTAACCCCACTGGGTCACCACGCCTAACACTGGTTCTTACTAGTGGTAAGACAACGGTTTCATTGTTTCAGCACTGTGCGTCATCATGATATAAATCCACTGGTCCAACAATGAAAGAGTTGTACAAGTATCAGTTAGACGATGGCGTTCGGCAACAATGCGGTAAGACTGTCGCTTTGTTGCAACAATGGTTCGTTTACTAAAGGATGCCTGATTTTAACTCGTCGTTGTACAAATGGACGGGGTATTTTCGTGGGGCCACTCCTTTTTATCCTCTTTTTAAATG
Organism: Lithobius niger; assembly: GCA_023313725.1. Classification (NCBI taxonomy): domain Eukaryota; kingdom Metazoa; phylum Arthropoda; class Chilopoda; order Lithobiomorpha; family Lithobiidae; genus Lithobius; species Lithobius niger. The sequence goes on along the minus strand of JAHWFP010014806.1, from coordinate 15,090 downwards.
ATTTAAAAATAAACTCTGTTAATATCTCTTTTGAGTAAATTTGCAGATGACTTGCATGCACAGTCAAGTCACAGATTATGCTCCATGTTATCATCGGTGGCTAATGAACTTTTAAAATGGTCTTGTCCATGGCTTGTCCATGGGATTGTCCATTGCTTTATTAAAGAAATTTAGGATGTTTCCTCTTGGTGGACTTAAATTTAAATGGGATTATTCTCTTTCCCCTGATTTAGTTTTGCCCGAAACCAATACTGTTAAAAATCTTGGTGTATGATTCTCTTCAGAACTGAAGATGAGGACCCATTATGACCATGTATTAAGGATAACAACCAACGTGCAGCTTGGATAAAAAAAACTTATTTAATTCTAGAGATACTGACACATTATAGTGTGTGCCTTTTAGGTATATGTGAGGCCCGTCTTTGAATATGCAAGCCTAGTTTGGTCTCCACATTTGGGCGATATCAACCTTACAGAATCTGAACAATGGCATTTCACGAAGTCGCTAAAGAGGCTCAGGAATATTTCTTGTGTCAAGCGACTTTTATCTCGACACAAGCTAGTGTGTCGCCGCCAAGTAGATATTTAATCGTTGTCAGAGCTTATAGAATGAGTAAGTAGACTGAGCGCATGACACTGGTCTCTGTAGGCTCTGTACATAAACGAACAAATCAACAAGGCGGATCACTAGCAGACTGTGTATTTAACTGTAACAAGATTATTCTCGATTTCAACATACTGGTGTAAATTCCCCATGCAGTAGATATCTTTGCAAATCGTTGGAATCAGGTATCTTGGGTCCAGTAACGAAGAAAACCTCAACATTAAAGTGTTATACAACACGCTTAAGTGTTGTACGCGCATCGTTTCAGCACTTAATTGTCGGAATACATTGTTTCCTTTGTTCATTCTGGACATTCTGGAAACAACATTCTGGAAACGTCATCCATCGTTTTTAAGCAACTTTGTGCACTATTTTGTCGCAGGCTGTTTTATCCAAGCTATTTGTCGTCGCGCTATTATGTCGTCACGCTGTTTTGTCGCGTGCTAATGTGTCGTGCGTTGTATTGTCGTGGCACTGTTATGTCATGCGCCGTTATTTCCATGCCTGGTTTGACGAGTACTCATTAGCACAGGAGGGGGGGGGGGGGGGCGAGTTGAATCAGAGGATGTGCTGATATTTTTGCCAGCATTAACATGAACATGGAAGAATGTAATGAAAGTGACTATTAGAAAGAGGGTACCATTAGCAGTGGGGAGGGGAGGGAGGAAATTTGAGTGCGAGTCACCGTGCCGTTGAGTGAAGCGAACGAAAATCAACTTAATTCGGTGAAACATGGACACATAACATACCGTACCGGTGTTCAAACCGTGCATTCAGCACCATCCGTGTTTCAGCTATAGGTTAAGTTAAACCACTTATTGCCCATATAATTTTTGGTGCACATATTTATTTCCCCATTGCTTTCATACAAAATGTGTTCAGGATTTGTCATATTTGTACCACATTTTCTTGTGGTATAGGCTACCTCATGTCGGTAATTCAAGTTTGTGCAGCGGTGGAGGGGAATATGATGATGGAGTGAGACTAAATTACCGAACCGAGTTAACTCCGGATCAAGTCAAAAACCAGGTCAATTAAAAAGAATCTAAAGAAAAAATGTAAATCACAATAGCACTTAAACAAATGATTTTTTTCTAAATTGTGCATTTAATTATTTAAATTAAAAATCATCCAATTTTATCCGTGTACATACATTTTAACAAGTGAAACTACAATCATGTGTCACCGCCAAGTAACAGTAGATCATCCATTGTAGACATGTGATTGTTAAAAAATTGATTGTTAATGATAAAAAGACGGCCTCACTAGCAGGCATGACTGTGTGTCAACTGTAAGAAACTAAAATCATATTTCGGCATGTTGAGGATAAATCGTAATGCGACAAAAATCTTTCAAACTGTGGTAAAAGTAAGGGGAAGGTGCAGGGATAAAGAAAAAATGAAAGTGAAAGGCTGAGTGTCCACCATTCGTACAGAGAAAGATACGTCAATAACGTTGTTTTTATGCTGACTAGTTGGTGACTAGTTGATAGCCAGCTAGCAACGCTGGACTATGTCAAATCCCATAGACTGATTGCTCATGGCTAGTGCAAAATTGAGAAGGCCTACGTAGCTGAATTTTGGCACACGGATGCTTGGTGATCTGAGCATGGTCATTTGTTGGTTTGGGAGAAGTAGGGCTCAGGACAAATAAGAAGGTATCGATGTTTTAATTTGCTATGTTAACTAACTTTTGACACTGAATCTAACGTTGTAAACAGTGATCGTCAATATCTGGTACCGTTGCGAAGTTGAACAAGCGGCTAGAGCGACTACCTAGTTGCATCCAGTCTTCTGTACAGTTCTGCACTACCAATGGTGAGGCGAACACCTATCACGCATTGCAACAGATATCTCGTATTATATAATCTAAAAGCAGTAACCAACAGTACTGCCGATTAAAAATGTGTTAGCTCTTAAGCTTATTTTAGATTTTGGGCGTATTTGTCAACTTTTAGGCCTAATTCTTACTTTAAGCTTTAATTTCGAAGTAGCAGCTAACGGAGATTTGATTTGTATAGTACGCCTATTCAGTTTTGCAACACGGTGCGCCTTCGGGCATACAGTTACAGTGTTAAACATAACGTGCAACGTAGCCTGTATAGATCAGTGGTAGTAGGAAAGTGACGGGAGACACACTGTTGATGAAGCCAGGAGCTACACGTTGCAACTTGACGTTGCCGTGGTAACGTGATTTTAGGCCTAATTTTCCTTTTTTTGGCCTAATTTTTTTAAATACAGTTTTTATTTCGTAAGTAGCAGGTGGAGAATGTGGTTCGACGCACACCGGGCTATTCCGACACTTTTTGCATATTGCGGGAAAAAGCTCGTGTGACGTCACACTCTATGCGTAGGCGCCCCTCTGACGTCACGTATTTCTGTGATCGGTGGATCCAACATGGCCGCCGTTTTCGATCTAATGAATCAATGCTACTCGAGACTAACCAACTAATTACTACTAATTATAAAACGTGAGTCGGACCGCTCCGAACGTAAAAAGTGTGTACGTGTTTATTAAGCTACCGAATTCCAATCGACAATATAACTGAAAATGAGCACTAGACGCCGGACGGCCAGCGCTAGCTCAAAATGGTAACCATGGTAACGAGTAAGTACGGCTTCTATGCACGACCCCGGCGGCTGATAATAGCGTGAACCGTCTCAATTGTTCTTCTTTGGTCTCAACGTCGGTAGTTGTTATACAGCAAACACCGCTTCGGTACCAGTCCAACAGACGACCACCACCAACCGGAATTTTGAGTACGTATCTAGCCGGTGTTTTAGCCATAAAATGCTTGGTTATTTCAGCGACTTGTTTGATCAACGCAAAGCAGCATTGCATTATGTTCTTTTATTTTTTGGTTTCCTAATAGAGTTGTTAATTCGTCATCATATAACTCCTATCCTGTTTGCGTTGTTTACACAGTGCAAGCAGTGCGAAGAAAAAACGATTATTATTGTGTAATCTCGTTAAAACTTTGACACACGATTTTACTACATACACAATTTCCTTTCCAGGCCTTTAAACGTAGTTTATGCCAAGGCTTAACGTAAGTACTTTCTCTCCTTTTTAACAGAAACAATAAAGACGTTTATTTCCATTTTACACCATCCCCCCCCCCCCCCGAATTATTTTTTGCCTTCCACCCCGTTTGGTGCGTGACGTTACAAATGTACTAGCTCCCCCAAAGTCCAAAAGGTCCTCTCTTCGGTTGTTTCTCTCCCCCCCCCCCCTCCCCACCCGACAATACCACTCATTAGTATTTTACCTCTTTCTTTTAACTTTTTTCAGTTCTACCAGTCCACCAACTACCCCCCCCCTTTGCAATTGGCAACGTCGTTCAGTGTCGTAAATCAATATTTTCTCTGGGAAGGGGTAAATTTTAGGTACCCCCCCCCCCTTATCCCCTCTGCTGAAAAACGTATGACCACTTCATTTTACTGTACAATTATTTTTCTTGCTGTATGTAATCTATGGCGTCATAAAAAAGTTAGAAAATAGCGAATAAAAAGTTATTTCAAGGATTTGTACGGCTCCCCCCTCCCCCCATTCTTTAGGCGAGTACGGTAGAGAAGTTCAGGGAGGTTGTTTGATTTTAGGGAGCACGAACTCAGCACGAATACCAAATTGCCCCACGACGATGAGAACTTTTGTGATAGATGTGGCAGTAATACAGAAAAAAAAATAAAAGCTGTGATTGTTGAGGTCACCTGTTGATTAAACAATGGTTCGGCTGGAATTTTAATTATCCGTATTAATAATGTTGTTGGCTAAAGCCTGCTGGGAAACACTTGTTTCTTAATCCACCGTTTGAGAAACGACGTAAATATCTTAAGGGCCCCATAAAAAAACAATACCGTTTAACATCATGGTAGGTAGACGTAACACATTGCGCAACGCAACTCAATGAATTCGTAAAACTCTCACGCACATGCGCACAAAAGTACGCATAAAATCAGAAGCTCCAGTTACGTCATTTGGCGGGAAAAAAATATGAGCTCGGGAATGACCAACCTTTTCTAATACTATCGTTCCACTCGACCTTGGTTCGACGGCAAGCCCATTCATTCATGCAACAATGCGACGAGACTATTTTAAACGAAGCTAAAATGCTTTTGTTTTTGCGGCTGCAGTGTTATCCTTAGTATATCAATTCGACGATCAAATGTTAATATTTAATTTAATTAGGTCGAAGAAGTCTATTAGCTATAAGGAAGTAACGATGTTTTAATTTGCCATGTTATTTGACAAACTTTTGACACTGAATCGAACGTTGTAAACAGTGGTCGTCAATTTCTGGTGGCCTACCGTTGCGAAGTTGAAAAAAGCGACGGACGGACGGACAAAGTCGTTGCAATAGTAACTCTTTGCAAGAGTCTTCTGAGCCGGTACGGCTGTACAGAAGACTAAAAAAGCGACGGACGGACGGACGGACGAACAAAGTCGTTGCAGTAGTCTTCTCAGCCGGTACGGCTGTGCAGAAGACTAAAACAACCGTCCTTGAGTAGAAAACGTTGATATGAACACACAATTGATAGATTGCAAACACGATTGTTAAAAAAAATATTACGTTAAGGTTTGTTTTTTTAGCAACCAACAAGCGATAAAAATATTACCCAATTCAATCCAACAGATCGTTGATTTATCCGATTAGGCCCGATAACAAAAATGTCGGTACAAAGACATCAAAAGGCGGCTTCAAAACCTATAACTTTCTGGTTTAAGAGAACGATACAATTTTTTTCATGTCGAGGCCAGCATTCCGTTGCACGGAAATACAAAGGAAAGCAGGAAAAAGAATGTGTCAACGAAGCAACATGCGCTAACCAGTCCACAAAGATGCTAGATATGAGCTAACGTGGGAATTTCATATCTGGCTATCTTCATCAGTGATGGAACCTAATAACACAACACATATTTGATAGATATACACATCATCTATCATACAAAATTAGTGACGTAAATAAAAGTTATACAGGTATACACGGAAACGACCAGCATTTCTATACCTAAACTAGTCAGAAACGGCCAAAAATAAATCATCAGTTAGTAGCAGCCAAAGCTCCTGTGAAAATGCTTCTAGAAAAAAGCTCCCAAGATTTTTTTGTTTTTCATTTTTTTTGGTATTATTGCAAGTATCCCGTGTGTGTATGTTAAGGGGCTGCCACTTAACCTCGATCAAAAAATAGCTCAACTTTTGAGTTCAAGGCACTCTTTACCTCATTTTTGTACATCAAAAAGGAAGAGAACGGGTGTGTGTGTAAAATATAAGCGGCATTTTTACTTGAATTAGTTTTAAATTTAAAATGACACGAATCAGCATCTGCGCTCCATGCTATTTCGCAACACCCTTTTCCCACAAAACGGTGATCTTTAATTTTAAGCATGATTCTGTTGTAAATGGTGCGCCTAAAAGTGATCAAATTTTCTCTTTAACTCCAGCAAAAAACTGCCACTTTTTCGCCGCACGATTCTAGAATGTATGGTGGGCCTGGTACAACTTGAATTTACTTAAAAGAAATAGACTGATAAATTTCTGTGTCCTAAAGAAAATAGGGAACGAATTTTTATTTTTGATTAGTTTTGTTTTAGTTTGCAGCACGAATATGTCGTTCAGGATACGTACTACCGTTACAGAACTTCACTTACTAAGCCTAACAGTGAAGATTCTATTCCTTAAGCAGCAAGTCTTCTTGTAAATAGCTGTTATTTTTAAGTTTTTGCTAATCGTGTCGTGTCGTGTTTTTGTTTATTTGTTCCTTTTGAAGAGTTTGCATATTGCGGGCATAAGATATATAGATGTTGACTTTTTTTTTGGTAAACAGGTCTTTAGACTTGTAATTTCAGTTGTTTCGGTCAAACTTCCGTGCCGGCTATCGTGAGAAATTTAGCGAGTTAGCTAAGGCTACCATGGTATAAAAGAAGTCCATATTTCCCAAACTTTTTAAACACTTCAAGACTAGGTTGCTTTTATACCTCTGTTTAAAAAAATTAAAAAAATAATAATTCAAACTGTCTGGAGCAGAGTGACCCTTTTTTATCCTTTTTGGTCCGGTTATATTATTTTTTTCTTTAACCTTGTCAGTTTTGTACTGGGAATTTTTAATTAAATTTATTTGCTATACGTTTTATTTAAACCTTTAATACGTTTAAGTTCCTCTTCTAAATTGTTGACTGACTCATTTATGTTATTACTATTTTTAATTTATAAAATCTACTATTGCAAGAACGTTTAGAATTTTTTATTAAGAGTAAACATATTTATTTGTAAACCTCTGAATTTTTTTTCGAACTTATCTTCCATTTTTTTTTAATTGTTTTCGGTACCCAGCCTTTCCCGCCATTTCACTAGTAATATCTTAGCAATTTAGATTTTTTTAACCGCGTTTTTTTCTTGTAAGTTTCGTCAGTAAATGTGCTTCTACATCATATGTGTTATCTAGGTTGCTGACGTCAGAACGCTCTTCCAGTTTTTGTTGCGTAATTATATTTTTATTAATTTCTGATTTTATATTTTCTTGCAGTAGTTGTAAAACTTGCGGCTTTTTTTTCTTATGTCTTGTGTTAACGATGTAAGGAAATGATCAGTGATTTCAGTTTTAATAGCAGCTGTAGATGGTAAAAAAAAAAAAAACTTTATAAAAAAAAAAGTGAATGATGCAACTCTTTGTTACCAAATTCCTGTTAATTTGCTGCTGTTTTACGGTAACCTGGATCTTTTATTTTTAAAGTTTGTGTATCTGTTTTGGCGTGCCTCCGTATAAATATTATTCGGTATTCAGTATTATCTAACGTTAAATCCATTTCAAACAAGAATTTTCTTTTATGAAGTTTTTATTTTACAAATTTTTTTTTTTAATTCAACAATGTCGACTAATAAAACAAAACCATGGTACACGCAACTAGTAATATAGGTGCCAGTATGGTTGAATACAAAATATTCGCACCATTACAAGATGGGTCGTCCGGACTGCAGGTGGGTGTTACTATTACGCCGCATGACTGTTTTCCGTCTTTGCAATTGCAGAAATCGTGGTTACAGTAATCCTTGCAAACTTGATATACGCCTACTTGGTCACCAACTGAACTACATCCCTCAAATTCTACATCTCCGTCCGTTAACGTTTTGTTAGTGCAGCCAAGATTAACCAAGACATTACCTGCAAAAGAAAAGAAAAGAACATGTTAGGATTCAATCATATTAAAGGGACACCCGGCCTGCCTTATAACATTCCGCGTGCCAAATTACAGCTACGCGCAGATTATCATCCGAGCAATTACAGTGCCAAGGTCGGCTCGGGTAGCTGCGTTCATCGCATAGCTGCTGTCTCGGTTGGCTTTGTGGATAGTACGCGATACAGAATCAAGTCAACGATTGTGTCGTCACAAACCGGAATGATTCTCGTATTTTAAAACCACAATCTATAATTTTCTAGGCTAGTGTCTCATAATTTTGCTTCGGCGATCTATTGGAATAATTAATTTTAATTTTTACCGCATTAGTCTATAAGATTTTAGATCTCATGGTAATTATTGGAAAATTAGTAGATGTACACACAGAGATGAAACGTCATGATTATTGTACGCGCGCATTCGCGCAATGCATCATTTAGTGACGGGTCGTTAGTAAATAAAGTTCCATTATATTCAACAGAAAATCTCGCCACAACAGAAAAGACGCCACATTTAAAAAAAAAAAGATTTTTAGCAAGGGAAAGACTAACGGTAAGGAAATAGACCTTTGGGGCCGTACTTGATGTGGAGGAGGTATATCCCTTTAACAGACAGAATCTGCTAAATCAATGAATTAAAGCATTTTTTTTATACTTATATCTCGAAACTATAGAGCTGGTTCAATACGGGGAACATATTTTGGCTTTTTCAATGCCAAAATATGTACCTCATATTGTACTATAGTTCCATTTTCGGTATATAAGTATAAAAAAAACTGCTTTAATTCATTGATTTAGCAGATTCCGTCTGTTAACAACATGATTGAATTCTAAAACTGTCTTCTGAAGGAGAACAACCTGAACCCCTACCCTCATCTTGCTCTTCCATTAGTTACGGATCTGTTAGTATTGATTGTCGGAGTACGTATTCCAGTACTCTTGATTTTTTCAACAAGTAATCTTTTTCAATGTCAAAATATTAAGTTTTGAGAAAATCAACAGCACTGGAATACGTTCTGCGACAATCAATACTAACAGGGCCGTAACTAACGAAAGAGCAAGATGGGGGTACGGGATCAGGCTGTTCTCCTTCAAATGAGGCTGAAAAGAAGCTCTCGATTTTTGTAGAAAACGAACCGAGTTGACGCTTCTAAACTCAAGTTTCACAAAATTCAATACATAATTTTATTCCTCCGGGATTTTCACCTGCTGTAGCAAGGTAGGCGATTTGAAGATAACAAAACCAAATGTCCACCGTGAAAAATGTTGCTAATGCAATAAATGTATACATTTATTTTGTAGAAGCAATAAAAGTGAGGGGAATGCCAGCCTAGCTCGTTTTATAACATAACTTTATAAACGTATGGGCTTTTTCTTTAACGAAATGTGCAATCTGAAAATAGAACCAAGAACCCAGTAATCGAGATAGGGAATAAGCGTCAACTTGGCTTTATCACTGTCATTCTCTTACCTTTTGTTTCCTGAAAACCTGATTATGGCCTTCAAGCAAAAAAGTATTGGCCAATCCAACAAAATTCGAGCTACGGCCCTGAACACTACATGCGTGAATTATTTACGCAGCCAGGAAACTAAAAAGTTTTAGTTACTTGGGACAAATCAGGTTAAAAAAAAAAAAAACACAAAACATTTTTTTGTACCCTTGAAATGGAATAACTGGATTAAAGTGAAATTACTTTGGCTCATAGTTACATTAGGCTCAGAAAATGCCTTGCAGTGTATTCGTCCAAATACCAATTTTCTCAAAGCTGCGTAATTTGATTCGAACAACGCCTCCTTCTAATGCCACTTCTCAGCAGAGATCAACATATGTAGCTTTAAAATACTAAAACAAGTAGTTTCCTCCTGCCGGCAGTGAGTGAGCATTCGCTACGACTGACAAGCGAAACCGCGCCACAACGCCAGTAGTGTATGGTACTAAATTTGAGGGTTAGTATAGGTTTGTAGTACGGTTCCTAACAGAAACAATGCTAAACTTCGGTGTACAAACCTCCTCCGTAACTAATTCAGTGCTATTTGAGATTTCAGTCTGTAACAGTTCCAATGCAATTCGTGTTTGAAGATTTCAAATTTTCTCCGTAACAGATTTCAATGCTGAGCGCGAGCCTAGCATAAAGTTGTTGTGTGCAGATTAGTATTGAGCTAACGTTCGCCAATGTTGAGCGCGACGTTGCTGTGTACAGATTAGTATTGAGCTAACGCTCGCCAATGTTGAGCGCGGCGTAACAGATTTTCAATGCTGTGTGAGCTCACATGTCGTGTTGTGCGCACGATAGCATTGAGGCCGCAGGCTAGAGTTCTGCGCGCGAGGTCTGCCTATGCTGGAGGAGGGAAAGAGAGCCATGGAGCGAGCGCTTGGCTATAGTTTTAAAGATATTTTGTTGCGTCCAACTGCTGTCAAACAAAATTGTCTATAAGGAAAGGCAATTTGTTGATAACTATAACGCTTTTTAATATAGATTCTATTATTAAAAATGAATCTGAGACGAGCCAAATGACTCAAAAATATATATTACGAGTAAAAACTAACTTACAGCCTAACTTAAAATTATGGAAGAGAGAAAATGGAAGAATTTTAATAAACAAAAGATAAAGGTAGGACTTTTTTATCAACGAAGCTAAAGGGTAGTTAAAAATAAAATAAAAGAGAGGATGGGGCAGATAGCCTAAGTCCTTCAAATTGCGTTTAGATTCATTAAAGCTATATCGCTGGGCCCGTCATGATGAATGTTGTTTAAAGGATTGTTTTTCAATTCTTTAAAAATACCTTCGGCAATGGCATTGCAATGCTCAGCATCATGATGATTCCACCCGCGAATATGATGTAGCAACTCAATTTCACATTCTAGGCTGTGAAGATAAGTATGTCGCGTTAATAACATACTGATGAACCAGACGTGTCGCATTCGTGCGGTATCTAGTATTAGTTCTTGTAGCCTAGTTTCCGGCATCCCGTTCGGAAAGACGGGATTTTTAAAAACTTCCTCCGTTCTCACTGATGGAAGTACGTTTCTAATAGGTCTTTCCGCTGCTGGGATATCACCATTTTCATTCAGGTTGTCTGGCGGAGGGTAGCAACCAACAATCTCGTAGTATTGTTCAAACAACTGTTGTTGACGTTGAGCTCCGTGCGCTGAGCGCAATTGTAGAGCGTGATGTTGTTTGAGCCATTTCCACTTCTTAGTTTTGACAATCGACTGCTATTTGTTTCTCTTACCTTTACGAGAATGCTTCTTCCATTTTCGCGATGTTATAATCCCAGTACTAGTGCTGGGTACGGCTTCAGCTTGTGCTGAAAATCGATGGGTTAGGGCTACTTTTTGTCAAATCCTGGGTGGGTAGCCCTACTTCCGTACCAGTTTGTGATACATCATTCGAATTTGCTCTCTTCCGACGAAGTCGATGGGCCAAGGCTGGCTATATCACCAATTTCCGAAGTTGTATCTGACTCACCCCTTCCTCTCGACGACGGACTAAGGCTGGCAACGCTATCAATTTGGTCGTTTCCAGAATTCGACTCCACGTCCGAACCGAGCTCGCTTGGCGACGCAGGGCTGTAATCCATGCCGCTTAGTTGAAAATAAACGGACTGAATAGATTTTTCCTTTTTTCCACTGGGAAACGTAGGCTAAATAATAATAAAAAACAAAAAGAATATTCATAGGATACGCCTCTTTCTAGCCTTAAGGCTATGAGCGGCTTCCTTTTTACTTGTCCTAATTTATCTAGAAAAGTTTACGAATGGGCGAGTGTATTATTTTTTGCTCATTAGTTTTGTGTGGGTGTGTGTGGGTGTAACGTTTTTCCCCCTTACGCCATGAGCGAAGTAAAGTTATCTTTTAGGTCCGTCGTATTACGTGCTTAGCATTTTCCCATCCTACAAACTTTCCTTTTTTTCCTTCATCGCAATGCTGGCACGTTTTATCAAGCCCCCACCTCCCAGTTTTAAGTATATATGCAAAAAAATGTTCCCACCCAAAAAAAATTAGCGTAGATGGAGGCCTGTAGTTTTTTCTTTTAGCCAAGATGTTATATAATTAACCAACACGGGCACGGTCGTTTTTCACGACGGTTTGGCAGGACGGACCTCTAACCCCCTCAGGCGTTCTTTTCTGATACTCGAGTCAATTGCACACTCATCCTCCCATTCTCCTTTAAACGTATTCAACTCCACCTACACCCACGAAATTAACATTACATAATTACAGCGCCGATATTTTATACATGTCGTGGGACAGAAAAAAATAAGCCGCCGCTTTTTAGTATATACTAACTTCTCGAGTCCACCTGCACCCATCAAATTAACATCGCAATGTTGCATAAATATAAGGTTGAGGCAAAGCTTATATTTTATGACTGTCATAGATTACAAAAAAAAAATAAGGCGGCGCTTCTTATCATGCAAGGCTGTTCTCAAACCCACCTGCACAACTGTAATTAGCATAAGAATGTTGTATAATTTCGTGGGAACCACTCAGCCTCCGAAGGCAAAGCATGCATTTTATGCATGACAGGCTACATAAAAAAAATAACGCGTCGCTTTTTAGCATGCATTAGCCTCAGGCTATCACGCTCTGTTGCCTGATTGGTTAGCTACGTACAGAAAATATGTATTAGCTTTAGGGTTAATAAGCCTCCATATTAGGCAATGAATTCTGTCCTGTTCATTTCATTGGTCAGTAGCCACATTTTTGCGTACGGGCCGTCCATATAAATACCACCCAACATTCGACGTGCCGCAACCTCAGTTCATTTTCGCTCGAGACAACGAACCAGCTCATCTGAAAGTACCGAGTCATTTTTAATAGTAGGCATTCTTAGTTTTAAAATTTATAAAGTTTAATATTTTTTTATTCAGGCCTAGTACGTTAGCCATGTATTCTAAAATAAGTACGACTGTTTTTCCCCGTTTCTTGCTATATTTTAAAATAAGCAAGTCTGTAGAGCCCTCGTTTTTCCTTTTCTCACAATAATTAAGAGATTTTTTAGCATGCAATGTTAAATGAACGTGAAGTATTAGGCCTTAGCACTCGCAATGTTATTGAAGTTTTTAACTTTTTCCCTCTTTTTAATAGAAAATATCACCTCTTACCAAACTCAATGGCAGACGTAAAGCAGCTAATGACGAGCCTAAACCCAAAGGTTGATGTAAAACAACGCATTATTTATTTAGGCAATGACGTGTTCGCTCAGGCTTCATCATTCATGAATAAGCCATATATTCACGTCCGGAAAATGATCGTACCATCTAGCGATTTAAGTCCATCGAAAATAGGCATTACTTTCGATACAATTGCTTGGGAATCCTTTATTCAGCAAAGAGATGAGTTGAACGCCATTTTCTTAAACAAAGAAAGTAATAATGCGTTCACAAAGTCGTGGTCGTTTGGAAAACGACTTAATCTTATTTTGAATCGTCACTCAAATTTTTACAAAACCACGGCGATTTTTTGCCGCGATGACGGTAGAAATATAGTACTCGATCAGGCCCAACTTGCTGGTTTGTTGAACTATCAACATTCTATTACGGAGAGTCTTAACGAAATTGTTGCCAAACTCAACACTTCCCAAGTTTAAAATGCATTTATTTTCTCTCTCTCTTTTCGCAGCTTAATGGCTACCAATTGTTTTGCACTCTCAGGTCTGAATACGTTACGTGTAACACCTGACGCAACTGGCATAAAAATCGTTATAGGCAAGCCGTCCAAAAATGTAACGATTACTCAACAGGAATGGATGTCACTTATAAATAAAATATACCATCGCGAGGCCGGACAGCAACTAGATTTGAAGGCTGGGGAGTTGCATTGTAAATTAGTGAGCGAAGATATTATTTCTTTGAGGGCTAGAGACAATGCAATTGTTCTCACTGAATTGGATTTTCTACACTTCTATTATTTACTGCCGGCAGTAAGCGATACAATCGCGGCTCTCCACCGCATAATAATGAACACAATGAGTGGTGTTTCTGACTCTGATACGAAGTCAACGCACGTCCATTCTCCCGCCTTCTCTACCGACCTAGTTACTTCACAAAAGCGGAAGGAAGCCTTTACATCGAAACAAACAAAAAAAATTAAGTTTTGCGCAGAATTCCCTCCACTGAGTGGCATTGAAACGGTGGAAGGAAATAAAATCGAGAAAAAAAGTACAAAATACCAACAGGACCAAGAAGCGGTACATTCTACCAGTGGCAACAACCTTCTTAACAGACGTAAGCATTAAATCACCACTCACGAAAGTGTTTTATAGCCTAGAGTGCAAAACAGTTATAATTTTTCTTCCTTTTTTCTATTTTTTTTCCTTTCTCAGCAGCCTTCTCGTCACCGCATCAACAGTGGGGTGGGGGAGGGAAAAATGGGGATGGGAGGGGGGAGAGGGATGGGGGAGGGGAGGGCTCGTGCAAGGAGTCAGACATGTTTAGCGTCGTAAAAAGTAGAGGGAAAATAAATAAAAACTTCAAAACAACATCGGCAGTTTACGAAGTGAAAATTAAGCCAGTAACTGCCCACTATCTATCGCAAAATAAACTCGACCCAGTACAGTACATCGACATTGTATTCGACCAAATTTTCGCCCAAATTTTAGCTTCCACTCGCCTTCACGATTTGGTGGGCGTGACTCTCTGTGGAGCCGGATTTGAAAATTCTGTTTTTCTTCCATTTATTAAAAAGCAACATTTTTTAATTGAGAATTTATTATCATTACTGCTGAAATTGAACCAGTCAGGAAAAAGTTTAGACATTTTCTCAAAATGGGAGCTTAAAGTAACAGTTATTGATGTATCGGATGGTTCTGGAACGTTTCCCAAGAAAAAACAGGCGCGCACAAATGTGTCCTTATGGCTTCAATCAGGACAGAACAAATCCATCATATTTATCAAGAACGACAGCGACAATCTTTGTTTATCTCGCAGTTTGGTGGTTTGTATGGCTCACTGGGATGATCGACCCCTGTACAAGAAATTACGAAATTCCCCACAACTCCAAAAGCAATGCGGGATGGCCCTTCATGAGACCGCTTCGGTCGCTTTACGTCCGGATGGGTATAGCTTAATTGACACGCATGAATTTCAAAACTATTTGTCGACTCTCGGTTTTCAGATCGTGGTATTCGAGAGGATAGGAACTAAATGTCAAATTGTATACGAGGGCCCGCCGGCTCAGAAGAGGATCTATTTGTTTTTACATAGCGCACATTTCGTCGGAGTCCTCAAGCCCCGGTTTCTATTTAACTCACGCTACTTCTGCCATGTATGTATGCGACCTTACAGTCACAAAGAACGTCACAGCTGTA
>JAHWFP010014805.1:46939-60829 GCA_023313725.1 Lithobius niger | reverse complement strand
GAGAAGGGTTAGACACCTCTACACATTGCACCGAACTGTCTGTATCCCCGTGGCACTTCGGGTGTCTCACTAGGCGTGACGCAGGGCTCTGGTCTCGGTTGAGGATGGGACATGCACTCCTCAAGGAACATATGTAGGTTGGGTTAACATTGTGTGTCGGTGGAGAGGCTTTGATCTGCACTTTTTGTTGGATTGGAAGCGCTGGGTGCAGTACCACCCTGTCGCGGTGAGGGATTGAGGCAGTCTTGGTCAGGTTTGGGGGATCCCTCTTGTGGTCGGGAGCACTAGGAACAATTTCCGGACAGCCCTTGGTTTCTGTAAGGCGAGCGGATGCTTTCAGGCATAGGTTGTACGTCTGTGAGTGCTGCGTATTGTTAGGGTTTCACGTGTGTAGTTCTTTAGTATTTAGTTTGGTTTAGTTCAGTTAAGTTCTAGATGAAGTATGTAAGCATTCAGGCTTTGTAGCCTCGTGTAAGAATAAATAAATAATAAATGTTTCAAACGCTGTTTCTGCAGGCGTAAGCCACCTTTATGCACTTACGTTTCGTCGGAGTGGCATGACCCGGATTCGAACCAGCTACCCAGTTCGCCCCCAGATCACTTGCATAGCGCCTTAGTCGCTATGGCCACATCCTCAACTGGCTATGATTTTCGCTGTTGGCTTAATTTCCAATTTTCATTAGTATTATTTCCAGCGATTTATGTCTATTTATTTCTGCAGGCGTACACATTTCATACTAATTTCATCGCATTTTACATAGGAAAAGGGACAAACACATTCAACAGCGAAATATTCGTATTTATATGAAACAACTTTATTTAAAACCAACACTACTTAAAAATATTAACTGTACAATTGGTAATAACGTTGAATTTGTGCGGTCTTCAGATACAACTTCCACAAGATTTGAATCAAGCATTCTGAAGCATTCAACTGAAACATTCTGCTGGTGCAGGATTATTTTCAAGTTCAAGTTCAAGTTTCTTACGAGAGTCTAAAAAAAAATGGCCCCAACGCCAAGATTATTTTGCATCAAGTGCCAACAATACCAAGAACCGGATAGAACGACTGATGCAGGACAGAAAGCCAAATAGGGTCGATAAGTGTTAAATAAATACAGATGCAAACCTATTTACGTTACCTTTTGGACTTAAATGTCAGGTTTGCATCCGTATTTATTTAACAGTTTTCGAGCCCATTTGGCTTTCTGTCCTGTTGATAATCTACTGACTAGCAGTCTTACCCAGGTTATGTTTCGAGGTGTTCGTCCAGTGCTTGGTTTAACAGGTAATTTTCCTTCTGTTAGATTCGTAGTTTTGTTTCGCCCGTGGTTGTTTCCCAGTTTTCGTTTGTTGTTACTTAGACGTTTATTAAGACGTGATTTATCACCTGTAATACTCCCCCCCCCCTTTCTCCCACCCTCTCCCTTCCTTTCCCGTGCTCCACATTTACTAAAGAAATTAAAAATAATGAAAACCATGACACACGTTTGTGTCAGAATTGCTAGCATTAGGCTTTGTCACGATTTTAGCGGAGCGGCGGGGGGGGGGGGTAGAGGAAGGGCATAGGAACGAGCAACGGGAGTCGGGTAAGTTGAGAGCTACCCACCAACAAAAGTTTGGCCTGTTCAGTTCAGAATGACGAGGAAACCAGGATATGTTCTAAATTTTAATCAAGGCTGTGACGCCGTTTGTATATTTTAAATCGTAAATAACCTCTACAGTTTAGTGTCATAATGTTTTCGCGCTACAAGAAAAATTAAATAAATAAAACGAAAGCATTTTTCTTGCTTAAGCAAAACTAGCTCTTTACGGTGGTGTTCTTAATTTTAATCGAAGCTGTAACGTCCTTTTTAACATCTGGAGCAAGCATGATGTTCTTTAATTCGTAAGCAGACGTGATATCCAGCCTTGATATCCGATATCACTCCTCCTTTTGAATCTCAGTCCTAAACCATTGTTGCAATACCGTCATGTTCTAGTGTTTAAGGAGGACTGAGATCGTGAAATTGGGTGATAAGTAATTTTTGGATTACTCCTCGGACTCGGTACATTGTTCCCCTCATCGTCGTGGGCAGATAACCCAGTTTGGGTTCGTGCTCCCTAAAAACCAGCAACAACAGCAAAACTATTACTTGTCACAACCCTATATGGCTCTTTCTACGGATTCTGAATGATGTTTATTGGCCCTCATTTCTTGTCCAGAAACAAGGAGTGGAATTCCCCAAGGTAGGTTCTCAACACAATTCAAATGTACGTGTCTATTGTTACATTGTTGAGAGATTGTTCACTGGCATCATCGGGTGGTGAACGGCCCTGTGGTGCGTCATGCTCATGTCAAGTGTGTTATGTCAAAGATCCTGGGTTTTCCTCTTGGATTTTACCAGCTAAATTATCTCTCTCATCGTCGTGGGGGACATAACCCAGTTTGGGTTCGTGCTCCTTAAAAACAAAAACAAAACTGAAGGAGACTTTTATCTAGACACACGCTAGTGTGCAGCTATCAAATAACAGTGGAACATCCGATTTTAGACACCCGATTGTTAAAAGACAGATTGTTGATGATAACCTTAGCGCTGTGTCGGGCAGATGACCGGAAACTGTTAACGCTCGCTGCAAAATCCGTTGAGCCATTTGGCGGCCTCACTAGCAGGCATATGTCTGTTAACTGTAAGCAACTAAAGGCATATTTTGTCATGTTGAGCATATAAATCCCAATGCGGCCGAAATCTTTCAAATTGTGGAAAATGTAGGGGTAGGTGCAGGCATAAAGAAAAACTATAAGTTAAAAGAGGAGTGTCCACCATTCATAGAGAGAAAGATGCATCCATAACGTTGTTTTGTTGATACTGTCTAGATAAGTAGGTAACTAGCTAGTAACGTTTCTCGTATGTTAAATCCCATACACTTATTGCTCACGGTTAGTGAAAAATTGGTAAGGCCTGCACAGCTAAACGTTTACACACGAATGCATGGTCATCTGAACATTTTCCTTTTGTTGATTTGGGGCTTGCAGGGGTGAGGACAAATGCGTGGGAGGGATTTGAAATTCGCAACCAAGGAATTTTAATTTTGTTTCTTTTCCAAGTTGCAACCAAAGATTTCAAGCAACAATGGCTTGTAACAATCAACCATGGTCCTTAGATTTATTGTAAAAGCCTGGACGAACTAAAAGCTGAACTACAACGAAGGACAAAATAATCAGTGATTTACGTTGGTGTGGTAACGCGACAATAAAGGGATGCACGTTAGATGATGGTTACGCAACAATTCGAACATACACGAGCAAACGTGGCTTATGTTTTAAAAAAAAATGCTTTGCGGTAAGAGGGACTTCTTCATGACAAAATGTGAACGAATAAAGCAAACGACAAAATTATCAACTTGGCTGATTTAATGGTGATCGAGTGAGCTAATCCAGCTTCGTTCGAAGATTATAACATTAACCTCAGGACGAGCAACTGAAGGGAGATACGTTGATTGATTGAGCGAAGGGAACGAAAATCAGTGTTTATCAGCCAATGTGAGCAAATATGGGATTGAAGAAACGTAAATGTCTCAAGCATGGCCATACAATAAACCAGACCATGTCAGTTTGGCTGATGTAACTACTAATTCGGCAATGGCTAATGTGAAAATTATCAATGAGAAATTTATGGACATAAAATTCCTCCAGAAAAAAAAAGAGATAAAGATAAGATGACGTGGCCTTTTGTTTGTTTACAGTCAAATGAAAGTTATGATATTCACCCAAAACCAACACTGGTATGAGTAACCGCCAAGTTTCCATAAAAGGTCAGCCTTCGAAGGTAGTGATACCATTCAACCAGGGAAAGGCAGCCAAGGTTAATCCTATTAGCCAAGTTAATCGCACCATGAGTCCATGAAGTTCCGTTACTGAACTTTTTATGTACTCATGATCGCACCGAATAATACTTTAAATGAGAACTTGAAGACTGCTACCGTGAGTGGCACTGTTCTAGTTTTCATTTAACTTTCGAACTTTTAGTTGGTGGGATAAACTTGTCTAATAGGATAAACTTTGGCACCCTTTTCGTGATTGAATGATATCACTGCCTTCAAAGGCGGACCCTTTTAAGAAACTTGGCGGCTTCTCGTATACCAGTTTTGGTTTTGGGTAGATTTAACTAATACTTCGTATACCAGAAATCATTGAGCAAATAAATAAGCCCAAGATCGAGGCGAACCTTGTGAAGATTCCCTGCCACAGCCGATTGGTTAGGGCCTTGTGGTCTCCCAACCAAGAAGTTGCGTGATCGAATTTTTCTACGCATCTAGGCACACGGATATTATGAACAATATGCCAGAATCGAGACGTAAGGCAGTCTGTGACGCTCGTACTGAAGTATAACGTGACGAATGACAATGACAGTGACACCAGTCACGATTCTCTTGGCTAGTTCGTTTGGATCTTTGGGCACTGTATTACTAAAATTCAGAGAGGACCTTTGGGCACTGCAGTACTAAAAATCAATGTGGATGCTCGGCATTAGTAACACTCAATGAGGATCTCTGGGCACTGTATTACAAAAAATCAGTGAGGATCTCTGAGCAATGTACTACTAAAGATTAGTGAGGATCTTTGGGCACTGTAGCACTAAATGTCAGAGGGGACCTTTGGGCACTGCATTACTAAAAATCAATGTGGATGCACTGTATTACTAAAACTCAGCGAGGATCTCTGGGCACTGTATTACTAAAAATCTGTGACGGACGCAAGTCTTATTTAGTATACACATTTGACATCGCGATGCCATTTAACAGGTTGACCGGTAAGAACTCACAAACATTCACAAATTCGGAGATAACGTGTACCGTAGACTGCATACCAGGTCTAAGTCTAACACGTGTTGATAAACACATGAACGGCCTAAAGAAGAGTCTGAATGAGTCTGAACCGGTATTAACAGGCTCACGATAAGTTGACTGGGAAAAAGGCTCACGTTTTTCTTTAATATTTTTCGTTCATTAAGTGACGTGAGCGTATTCCGGAGGTGTGCTGTGTGAGCAAAAGGTCGATAAATGTGGAAAAATCTGTTGTGCATAGTGCCGACACCGATAGTCGATTTTTCGAACTAAACATAACAGGAACGCTGGCGCACGGAGCAGTGAGGGTCTCTGGGCATTGTATTACCAAAAATCATTGAGGATCAGTGAGGATCAGTGAGGATCAGACACACGCTAGTGTGCCGCCCGCCAAGATCAAACGATAACATCCAGATAAAATATATATATGAGCATGGCGACCACCATAGACACGTCGTGTCTTTACAGCAAAGGTAATTTGGCTGTTTTCAGCCATTTGAGAATAAATAACTATGCGACAGAAAAGGCTGAAACTTGTTGGACCGGGAGACTTTGGTCGCCTGACAATATAAAAGTCACTATTTGTGACACAGCTTACGGTTTTCTTGTTGAAAAAGCGACGTGAATAACGTTGATATTTGCTTAATTACTTACTACGTACTACTTACTACTGACGCTTTTTTTTGTATCAGGAAAATAAATTCTTCCATGCGGTGAATAAAGCTGGTTCTTAGCTCATTTTACAGGTATTGCTCTGGAGATGGGGGGGCACAAAGACGCACTGGGTCTTTCATGGGGATTCCATAGCTTGTTCGATCTCTACTGCTAAGAATGACTTGTCTACCAAGTTTCAAGCTTTTAGCTCGATTTGTAAGAATTTGTTGCTCAAGCCGAAGGGAGTGGGCACAGGGGAACGCTGGGGGCCCTTGGCGGGTATATCATGGAGGTATGCTGCTAAGAACGACTTGTGTGCCAAATTTCACGTTTTTAGCTTGATCTGGTAGAATTTGTTTCCCAAGCTTCAGGGAGGGACACAGGGGGTGTTTGTTGCAGGGGACTGTGGGGGGGGGGGGGCACTGGCGACCTTGGGTATATTTCATGGAGGATCCATGGCTGGTTCGATTTGTACTGCTAAGAAATGCTTGTGTAGCAAATTTCATGCCTTTAGCAGGATTTGCAAGAATTTGTGTACGCAACTTAATGATTTCTGCCCCGTGCTCTTCGATAATAAATGCACTGCCGACGAGAATATTGCAGTTACATGAAAATCATGTTCAAAAGGCCTAGGTAGATGTTAATATCTACATTTTAAGCTATAGAAATTGCAAATCGGTTCATCGGTTCGATCTCTAGGTGAGAGCAAAGTTTTTAGGTCATTTGGCTTTGCGTCAAAAGAATATTGTAGTTACATTAAAATAGCATGCGGAAGGCTCTAGGCCTTGTCCATACCTACGTTTTAAGCTATAGAACGTGAAAATCGGTTCAATGGTTCGATCTCCAGATGAGGCCAAAGAGTTCCAACAACAACAACAAGAAATGGCCATACTGTGGACGCCGAACGGTTTGGCTATTGTCAATACAATTTGCAATGCAATGAAATAGTTACGACACGACCCCAAATACCGAATTTCGTTGGTCTATGTAAATTCTGGGCGAAACTATAGGAATTCAAAGTTTGACTTTTAACATGGAAGTTCATGCTGAGTCTTACATAAGGACCGCTACCGCTACCGCGGTCCTTGATAACTCTAAATATAAATTAAAAATAACTAAATTTATGCTCGTTACAATTTTTACACATTACAAAGGCAGGATTACAAGCTGAACAGTGAATCACCGGTTTTTTTTTTAGAGAGGTATAGAGAGAATATCGTTGGCTGCCCATTTTCTCGATAATTCTAACGTTCTTCGAAGCAAAGAAAGCAATTTTATCCACGTTCTTAAGGCTCCTTCCTATAAAGGAACGAAATAATCGTTACTAACTTTTAAACCGAGATCTATTTTAACCTACGTCGTACATCGATCTAGTAAAACGATACTATATGTGCATGCTTAAAATCTGTGCACAACAAAGACACACTCACCAGGAGCGTACTGGCTATACGGCAAAACGGGAGGTTTCCCGTGGGGCCTATGCTACGAGGGCCTGTCAGGGGCCGATTGAAATTTCTTCAAGATGACTGATTTCTACGAAATGTGGCAAGAGAGGGGCCTACGTTAACCATTTTTGTTAACCTAAAGGGCCCTTCCAGTTTCCCCCTGACTCAGCTTACGTCACTTTAAACATAAACATGCAGCATTTATTGTACTTTCACAGGGAGTACACAGCATAATGCTGCACAACACGTTTTCAAATCTTTCTTTATCGGAAACCGAAAGTCGTTGGGTCAATTTGTTAACAGTTAAAATACTAATTGCTGACCTCTGCATACCCTCTGCACTCAACCGATAGAGCAGCGTCATGTGACGTCATATCGGCCACGAGACACCATTTGGAGGTAATAGCTACAAGGTGCACTGGATTAAAATGTAACGGAAAACAACGGCACTTCTAGTCAAGACAGTGCTTTGAGAGCGGCTTTCTTACGCTTAAAAGAACGTTGTTTTCTCCAACCACAAATATCGCGCGTTATAGGCTTAAGAAATCCAGTCTAATATCATTGGCTTCAGCAAGACGATCTTCCTATCTCCCTCCAGTGCTCCTTGCAGCTAACCCAGTTACTGGCTCCACCATACAGTTATACACAATAATACAACGTCGTGTTACTGCCCTATAGCACAGGGAGGCGTACAACCTTTTGCTATAGGGGTGTACCGCAATGTCTGCTGATGGTATAGGGATCATTGAATGAACGCTGATGCTGTGTGCGAACATGTATTTGTTTTCCACAGCAGGTTAATGTAAGTAATGGCGAAAGGTTAACGATACAGAAGAGCATAGATATGTCGAACGGATACGCGCTAAACCATACCGGGAGGCAATGAAGGATGGGGCAACGTTCATAAAACTCAAATGTACCGCCCACACTTTGCACCGAACATGTGTTTAACAAAAGTCTCGATAATAAAGGCTTTAATAAAGGTTTTATATAATAAATAAATAAAAAATAAATATAACTTTGACCTTTAATGGTCAGGATGACGGAAGAGCGCTGGCCACTACATCCGTTCCTTGTAAAAAAAAAAAAAGAGAATTGTCAGGGACGGTAGTTTCGCTTGAGAAACCTAGCAAGTGAATGTTCTTCCAAACGGCGCTTAAACACGCTCACGGAGGGTGCAATGTCAACAACTTCGGGAAGGGAGTTCCAAGCTCCGACAACACGTGACGCAAAGAAGAATTTCCTACAAATTTTGGAGTTGGGTACACATTTGTTTGTTATGCTGTAGACCCCAAACAGAAGGTTTTACGCCACGCTCACATGCCCAATCATGATTTTTTATAGTTTATTCAATATGTCCATGGTTATTTGTGTGTTCATATTCCTAACAAAATTATTTACTTTTATGCTTAACACAACATTAGAGGTCTGTATGTTCTCTCTAGTCCACCAGCCTCAAATGGGGAAAGGTTGTTCTTATCCTGCAATTTTCCAGTAGCTGCCGTTTCAATTCCTTAAGAACTATCATGTTGTTCGCTGTCTTACCTGTAAGGCTGGGACCGGGATACCACTTTTTACCGATCCAACCGATACCGATTTTCGAAGAGAAAAATCTGTCGACACCGATGCCCGATACCGATCATTAATATAGAATCCCTAATGAAGAAAAAAATTTGTTTAGATTTATTTTTAACCTAAAATAAGTGTGTGGTTCTATATAAAACGTTTTAAAATATTATTATTTTTACTTCTAGTAATTCTGCTGAATTCACATTTTTTTCCACTTTGTTACCACATTGAACTTATTAGTAAGGCTAGGCGATCAGTTTTATTACGGATACCAAATCCGTAATAAGCTGATCCCAATTTCCAGCTAATCGAAAACTGCAATACTGAAGTACGGCTTTATATAAAAAAAAATTACTTTTGAAATTATTGCATAAATAAAGTATATAGGCCGAAAATAAATATAATTATTTTTTTTTTAATATTGGTTTAAAAGAATATTACGTACGCTTAAATCATTCACAAAACGCAAAACAACCAGTAAAATCTTAACATTTTGCCTTGTAACTTCTAAACAGGAAGGGAATGCTACTCGCAGTTCGGACCATTGAAAAGCTGGTGAAAAAACCTTCAAATTAGTGTATTCAAACGACAAATTCGGTAGACGAGAAGTGAAAATATCTTCGATTTGGTTTATTACCGATTTACCAGGGTTTTATCTGCCGACCGATTTTTACCGATACTGCTAATATCGGTTAAATCGGTGTCGGTAATCGGATCGGTAGTCTCCCAAGTTTTCCGTCCCAGCCCTTACCACTCATTCTTAACTGACACCTCGGTGTTGTCAGTTAAGGTTGAGTGATCACGGTTCGGACCACAAACTTGGTGGCAGCAATTTTGGCTCTGGTATCACTACTTTCTGTGGCAAAAACTTGATGAGTCCCTTTACCCTTGTGGGGTTTTTGTATGTTTTAGCATACAGCTTCTTTAGATTTGATATGAATAGTCTCTTTAGCTATTTCTTGTGTATATACATGCAATTTGTTATGAACAATGAGAGTTTAGAACTTCTCATCATTAGTGATTTAAATCATATTTGAAGCTCATTGTCTTCAGTGTTGTCTGAGAACTGTTTTTATCAGACTAAAATCTCATTTTCAGGAGGACCAAAGTATAATTTGACTCGGTAACAAGCTCTGTAGCTATTGCAAGATCAGTTAAGTCCTGCTTTAAACCACTTGCGTAAAATTATTCACTTCGTTTTAAGCAAGTGCAGGTTATAGAAACTTTCACTACGTAGCAAAAGCTAGTGCTTAAATTTAAAACTGGTAGCTAAAGCTAGTGCTTAAATTTAAAACTAGTAGCTAAAGCTAGGCTACACTTTTATTCACACTGCCCAATAAGTCTCGCGTAAGAAATAGTGTACGCATTTCACTTACCAAACCCTAGTTCAGGGTAGATTAAGTAGGTTATAGTGACGCTTTTCTGAAAACGGGGGGGGGGGGGGAAAAAAAAGACCTGCTTCCACCAACGGCACCAGAAGGCAGCACTTGTCTGGTCCGGGTAGGAGGCGAAACTTGAAATAAAACATGGCGGCATCGTTGCCATGGTAACCATGATAATAGCGATATTACCTGCGGAAAGAGACGAAATACTCATGCGTGGGCAACATCGGAAGTTGAAGAACTTATTCTGTGTTCGATTCAAACTGTATACAGTTCGTTACACTAAGCGTAAACCACGGCAGAAGCTTCAGCCTGAACGGCCGATGAGGACGCTGCTCAAACGTTCTCCGAACACAAAACCGTATGTCATAATTAACTCCACTCGTAACGACAAACCGTTTTAAAATTGAAATGTTGCTTTTTAAAAATAAAACTTGATCAGCCAGTTCTGATCTTTCTTAAAATTATTTTAATGTCCTAATCTGAATTACGATATATTTTAAGCCGATTAATTTTGTATTCATATCGTGTTTTAGTGACGCTAAATAGTTTTGATCCCCATGATGCTTTGCGCTTCCCGTTCCTTCACGACAGCGCCCTCTGGCGGTAAATCGCTGAAAGCAGGTACATCTTTGGTCCAAAATGTTTACCGTTGTGAGAAAGAGTGGCACTACCTATACATTC
The DNA here is from genome assembly GCA_023313725.1 of Lithobius niger. NCBI lineage: Eukaryota > Metazoa > Arthropoda > Chilopoda > Lithobiomorpha > Lithobiidae > Lithobius > Lithobius niger. Next base: position 50,268 of record JAHWFP010014805.1, on the reverse strand, counting down.
TTCTACCCCGCCCTAGTTCTAGTACTAGTGCCAATAGGCATTGTGAATAAAAAGGTAGCTTTTGTTGCTGCAAGGTTAAGCACTAGCGTTAGAACCTTTAAAAGTGTCTGGTACTAGCATTTCCTTAAAGAGAATTAAATCAGCTTATGCTAGTGATTCAAAGCAAAGATTTATTGCTCTAGCAAATGTTACGGAATCTAATTGGGTCCATTTTCAAATGGGTTTATCCTCAGATGAGGGCAGTGTTTCAGCTGCAGCACTGAGGACAATGAGCTTCGAGACTTGACTCACTAATAAACAAAGTTCTATGACTCGTATTGTATTTAACAAATCGCAAGTATCGAAGCCGAAATAGTAAAGAAACAGTTTCATCAAATCAAAATGACTGTATGTCAGAAATTTTGGAAAAGGCATCACTATTTAACAGCTAAAGAAAAAAAAACACAGAATATGAAAAATAGAAAGAAAAAAAAACAGGTAAAGATGCCACAGGCAACAAAATTATTGTCCTCAAAATGTGAACAACAGCCTTACCGTTTTCGAAGAGTAAGCAAAAGGCAGAAGGTAAAATAAGTAAGACCCAACGAATGCATCGAATGTTGCGTGGGACTTCGCTGCATTCGTTGGGCCTTAATTATTTTAGCTTCTGGTTTTTGTTAAATCTACGAAAGAAGTAATTTTTTTAATTATTATTTTTTTCAAGTGCTGACAAATCCCATTATCTGGGTGCTTTAGTTTTTAGTATTCACCGTAGCATACATTTTTTTTAGCAATGTTTATACTTTTTAATTATACAGCATCATTATGCCCCTTTTAACATTTTTCACACCCTTCCCATGTCCTGCACGTTTGGCGATGCCATCGGGGGGGGGGGGGGGCCTTTGAGTCCCTAGCAGGTCTAACCTTGGTGGTAAGGCATTCGTGTCCCCAAACCTCTTACCGTCATCCATTCCTTGGCCGTATATTGTACACTGTATTTACATGTAATTGCCTTGGTCAGTGACTCCCCAGTCCTTGTCAGAACCGTTTCTATCGCAACAAATATTATTATTATATTATTATTATTATAATTGCTGTTCCCATTCCTTGAGAACAATAAATGTTTTGCATGTGGCACACTTACCTGTTTTTTCTTTCTTTCATATTCTATGTTTTTGGCATTAGCTATTTAATAGAGATGCCTTTTCCGAAATTTCTGACATACAGTCATTTTTCATACGATGGTACTGTTTCTTTAGCTATTTTTCGGCTTCGATAATTGCGATTTGTTAAATATACAGTACGAGTTATGGAATCTCTGATCAACCACAATCCATTGATCAGAGTGCTTGGCTGCCAGACAAGTGAACGCTGTATCAAATCAGACAACCGACTGAGCGGAATATGGGACTTGAAAAAAAAAAAAAAAGATAAAAAGTCGTCCAATGATGGGAAAGAAGGTACTGGAAAAGTTCCAGATAAGAATGAACTTTCCCATACATTTGGTATTGTCGGAATACGACTATAAACTTGGAGGTTCTCGGACCGGTTCTCGTCAGATCCCCGAAGTTAAGCAGCATTGGGCTGGATTGATACTTGGGTGGGTGACCGCCTGGGAATCTGGCTGTTGCAGACATAGGGCCTTGGGGCTTCGGGCAGATGACCAGGAGTGGTTAACGCTCGTTAAACCCTTTAAACCCCCTTTAAACTTAGAGAATATAGTGGGGGAGTACAATGAAAGCCTCCACTATAGCAATAAGGCAAAGTACATAATTTTCTTAGCACATAATAACGATGGACACAACGAAGAAACCAGCAAAAAAAAAAAAAAACTTCCTATTTGGGTATGTGCTACCTTTGATTTGATAGTGGAATATACAGAGTGCACCGCATAGAAAAACGGAACCTAAAACTAAATTACAAGATAGGATTTATTTGGAAAAAGCTGCTTAACCCCTTCAAGACTATAGGAGGCTTCACAAGAAAATGAAAAACACTACGACCAGCTACAAAAAATGAGCTTTATTAAGGTTCACTCGGAGCCAGTGCACAGCGAGTAAACCAAGCCGAGTGGAAAGCACTCTTGACCTCCAAGCCAGAATGGTGTCTCTGACCAATCGCGTATTTTACTAAATATGTTTGCTAGTTGGAATTAAAAAAAATATAGTAGGACTATTATGCGCGCAGCGTATCTTGAGTCCTGCAGATATTTTATGAGCGGCTACATCTTCCTGGAGGGAGCGGCTTTCATCGACGGCCGCCATTGTTTTTGCAACCATCTAGGATATCAACAAGGTGCTCTGCTATCGAAAACATACAATCGATTATCTGTATTGGTTCTGGGGCGGACATTAATTAATCAATGGCAACAATGAATTGCTAGCAATGAAAAAATTAATATCTGTCCAAAACAAAACGTGAGGATTGCCGCCATTTGAAGTCGCGATATCAAGCGCCGCTTCATCCCGTCGTTTAATATGTATAAGAGCATAAATCGTATTGAAAAATTGACCAGAGTAGGCCCACAGTTTTTATTTCACTTTTGAAGTGTTCTTAGATTTTATCGGATTATCTTGGCATTTGAGATCACGACTTCAAAGACTTGGCGACAACCCTTAACAAGTTTGGTTTACGACCGATTGGAATTTTGGAAAGTGATGACAAAGGAATAAATGAAGTTCGGCGCTCACTGAGCATAACGGTTTCTGATTCTGAGTTCAATTCCGTTTAAAACTTAATGAGGATCATTCATTAAGTTGCCCAAATCTCAAGTCTGAGTTGTTGATGTTGTCATAATGCGTGCTGGTGGTCGTCAGAATAAGTAATTAAAAACAAATACGGCGCTTGGTTTAACCATAGTTGCTTTAGTTAAAAACTCAGTGTGTAAAAACTTTGTTGAAACAGCAAATTGACAGCCGTATCCAGATGTCCACTCAAGGGTCAAGTCTGGGTAAGGGTGAGTGTAAGAGTTATAGGGTGTCTATAGCAATAATGTAGGTGTAAATTACACTCACACTTGCTTTTGTGGTTGTACTAAAATTATTGACCCTTACAGGCGTGCTCCAGAAATCCACTCAAGTGTGAGTGGGGCTAAATGTGAGTGTAAGGGTCAAAACGCATCCACAGAAATACCCTCAGGTGCTAGGACACTCACATTCGCTTTAGTGGCTGAAAATTGTTGACCCTTACCTTAGATTTTTGCACTCACATTTGCCCTCTCTCACTCACACTTGAGTGAATTTCTAGAATACGGCTGTTTACACTTACATTTGCCCTCTCACACTCACACTTGAGTCGATTTCTGGAATACGGCTGTTTACCTTAGATGTTTACAGTTACATTTGCCCTCT
>JAHWFP010014805.1:33657-46929 GCA_023313725.1 Lithobius niger | reverse complement strand
GGAATACGGCTGTTTACCTTAGATGTTTACAGTTACATTTGCCCTCTCACACTCACACTTGAGTAGATTTCTGGAATACTGCTGTTTACCTTAGATGTTTACATTTACATTTGCCCTCTCACGCTCACACTTGAGTAGATTTCTGGAATACGGCTGTTTACCTTAGATGTTTACACATACATTTGCCCTCTCACACTCACACTTGAGTGGATTTCTGGAATACGGCTGTAAAACAGTAGAAAATGTAACAGTTTCGACGCCCAATGGGTGCTGTCCTCTGCAAGCACAAAAAGAACAAAGTAAAAAGTGCAGCAAACGCCGAAAGCTTTAAATGAGCATACTTCTTACGTTACCATTTTCGAATGCTGTACACTCTCTCACTTATTGGCGTTGTCAATTTTTTTTTTAGACCAATTTAATCCACTAAAGTTGAATAGCCTATAGGGCATGATTCATTTTGTACTTTTGGCACGTTTGTTATGGTATGTGTCGCCTGCTGTTGTATGTTTCGGTGCGCATAATGGGTGCTGTATTGTAATGAGTTCTGCTAAGTATGAGAAGTTCTAATAATCCAGCAGCAGGAATAACCATTAGCAGGGACATAATAAATCCCCACACCTTAACGATTTTTTCTACGAATAAGAAAACAACAAATAGAAAATGGAAAATTGAAAAAAAAAAAAAGATAACAGGAAATAGAAGGTAGAAAAATGGAAAACAGTAAAATCGTAAATCATTATAAGGAGTAACCCTTAAAGGTGGCTGATACCTCTACGCATATTAAGAGTTCTGCTAAGAATGAGAATTTGTTTCTGCTAAGGAGTTTTTTAAATGCCTGTTCACTGTAATAAATAGACATAAATCGCTGGAAATAATACTAAGGAAAATTGGAAATAAGCCAACAACGAAAATGATTTTCGCTGTTGGCTTAATTTCCAATTCCTTAGTATTATTTCCAGCGATTTATGTCTATTTATTTCTCCTTTATTGAGCCTTGTGAGTGTATGATTTGTCTTCCCTATCCATTTTCTATGGCCGAGTGAATTTCGGTCGAATGGAGCCCTGGTCACGGTTGTGACCTTAATAACGGGTTCAGTGAGTTATCTTTATGGCAGTTGAGGATGTGGCCATAGCGACTAAGGCGCTATGCAAGTGATCTGGGGGCGAACTGGGTAGCTGGTTCGAATCCGGGTCATGCCACTCCGACGAAACGTAAGTGCATAAAGGTGGCTTACTGAACTACGTTATTTCTTGTGTCTGATTTTCGCTGTTGGCTTAATTTCCAATTTTCTTTTGTTCACTGTAATGGTCGCCAAGCTTAAACCGTAATCAGACTAAAACGGTTTTAACGGAAGCTCTCGAGTTTAGGCTAAGTTGCAGTTTTTATTTTCTCTGTATTAGCTACAAGTTAAAAGGAAAGCAGGTCTTTTGAGTTCGTCAAATACTGATGTCTAACAGAATCAGTTACATTCTTGCCATTTCTTTAACAAGTTAAATACAAACACACAAATTACTCTCAATATACCAAACATTAGTTTCAGAATGAAACTATTTTCTGAATCAGGGAGGAAATCAAAATAAAGGCGTCACTGACTGAGGCGTGATACCCCCACAAATACATGAAAATAAACTTGATTTTAATTTTCAGCCGTAGTAGTATTTCGGTCTTGATCACCTACAATGAACGTGGACACATATTTTTTGCTTTTAAGTTGATGTTTTCATTCTCATATGTGTCCACGTTCATTGTAAGTGATCAAGGCCGAAATACTACGGCTGAAATTTAAAATCAAGTCTATAGTTTCATGTGTTTGTGGGGGTATCACGTTCTTGCGAGATTTATTTCGGACTGCAAAATATGTTGAAACCATGCCACCCCAACGAAGTCCAACAGATGACGTCACTTACGAATTCAAGTCTAAGGTTAAGATGACGTCATATTTTAACTAACCATTGTAACTTCAAAAATAATCTCCATTGTTTTCTGAATGATGTTGTGTGACCAATTATTGTAACAATACGTAAATGAAAATCGCCTGTAGTTTGTACGTCGTCAATTATTGTAATGGTTCGAGGTCGCTTGGCTTTCCGCCCGGCGCTCTCAAGAGGGGGGTGAACCGCCACTGTCCTTTCACCATTCCAGTCCACAAGGTAATTTCGACCAATTTAATTAGAAATATTACCCTTTTCCCCTATTAGTCCCTATAACGTAAATCAACCCAGTCCAATCCTGTTGTTTGTTTCACAGCAACCCCGCTGATACTAAATTAATCACCCCCCCCCCAAAAAAAAAAACTATTACCGTACGCTCTTGCTATTTAATCTGACCCTAAGTAAGCCTTCCTTGGCATTCCGAATTAGGCCCTAAGCTAAGGCACTGAGTCGCCCATGTAAGTCAGGTGAGCCTGAGCGCACCAACTATCCTTTATTTATAACTAAAAACACCAAGCGGACTGAATGTAGACTTTTGCCTCTTTTCCTCCAGCTCAGCTTAAACTAAATCTGGCCCACATGTAAAATCGTAGCTCCTCCCTTGGCTGTGAGGTGAGGCCCAGTCGGACGCTACTGAGTTTTAAAATTGAAACAATACACATCTACAAGAGCGTTAGGTTAGGTTAGGTTAGGTTAGGTTAGGTTAGGTTAGGTTAGGTCTGGCAGTGACACCTTTATTTTGGTTGTTCAAACCATAGTTATTTTTAGTGTATGATTTTCGCTGTTGTGCTAGTGTGTTTCCTTCACCACATCTTATTTGTGCGTGGGCTTCTGCCTTTAGACAAAAGAAAAGACCAAATAATCATTATAGAGACCTATCATTTAATTAATTTGATACGGCTACCAAGATATACAGAGCAGATTTCAGTAAGGTGAAATGCTGCCGGCCTAGTTCCGTCGGCCGGATCATGGGACACCAACCTCAACGATCACGTTTCGATCTAGAGTAATGAATTGGGGGGCCGGGTGGTGCGTTGAAAATTCCGTTTTTACTGGCAAAACATCGTTTGCTGGCATATCCGTTTCCGTACATATGCACACGCAAGTAAAGCCACCTAGACACCGGCTAAGCAGCAACTGCTAATGTCATTCTCTTAAACTGCGAAACCTAGATTAAGGTTGGAAATCCCCGAAGAAAAAAATTCCACTCGCTGAAATTTGTAGCAGCTAACAACAAATCAAAAACTCGTACATTTTAGTCTTCTGTACAGCCGTACCGGCTGAGAAGTATAAAGGATATCGCCCGTTTTCCGAGTACTGGGATCTAACAATGTCGAGGGCACGCAGCGCCCGAGCCTTTGTTGGATTCCAGCATGAGGAAAGCGGGAGATATCCTTCTTCTCACTCAGTTTGAAGCTATCAGTCCGACGTACATTGTTGAGCGCAAGTGAGTGCGAGTGGAATACATTGTTGTTTTTAGCCAGAAGAAAGTTTGTGTAGAATTTTCGTTAAGACGCAATGCTACACGCAATGAAAAGAGCAACGTTTAATTTTGAAAGCGGTTGCAATGTTGTAATTAACATGGATTCTTGAACGATTTTTGTGGCGTTCGAGATGGTGTTGTTTTAAAAAATTGTTCCATTTTTAATTGATTATATTCGATTGTTTTATACTTTTTCGTCATTTAATGGAAACCAACGTTTGTAAAGCAGCGGTTGCAATGTTGTGAGTATATAACGTGAATTGTTGAACGTTGTTTTCTTTTTTCTGTTATTTTTTAAAATTTATTTATTTGTTTAAGTAAATGTATTACATTTGTTTGATTTCTCCAACTTTTCATTTAACACAAACGGGGGCTAGGATCCACGTTGAGTGCTGGGCCCCTCCGCCGCGGATCCCAGCCCTCGTTCATTGTTGCCATCCCGTCCTGCTGTATTGTTATAAGAGGTCTGAGAGCTTCAAAGCGGGCGAGAAGACAATTATTACAACGACTTTGTCCGTCAGTCGCTTTCTTCAATTTCGAAATGGTACCAGGAAGAGACGACCACGGTTTACAACGCTAGGTTCAATGTCAAAGGTTAGGTTTAAAAACACGGCAAACTAAAACATCGTTACTTCCTTGCAGGTAATAGACTTCTTCTACGTAACTAAACGAAATAATAACATTTGATCGTTGAATTGAAATCATAAGAATAACACGCAGACGTAAAAGCAAAAGGATTTGAACTTCGTTGAAAAATCGTCGCATTGTTGCATGAATGAACAGGCTCACCGTCGAACCAAATTCTCCATTAGGCCTATATCTGCTGCTTAACGAAATGAAAACTGCAGTTAAAAAAAATTAAGCCTAAAAACTGTAAATTAGGCCTAAAATCACGTTACCATGGCAACGTCAAGTTGCTACGAGTCGCTGCTGCGTGGCTTCATCAACAACACTATATTATGACTCCATCTCTACATTGTGTGTCTCCCGTCACTTCCCTTCCTTGATCTATATATGTTACGCATGACGTTGTAACACTGTAACCATGTTGCAAATATCAATAGGTAAATGCAAAAAATTAAAACTGCAGGTAAAATTTAGGCCTAAAAGCTGACAATTACACTAAAAAGAAAATAGGCGTAGAAGCTTACACATTTTGAACCGGCAATTGTGATGGGTAAGTCAGCTTTTAGATTATATAAATAGAGATCGCTGTGGGCGATAGAAGTGTGTGCCTCAACATTGGAAGCGGCGGAAGTACAAAAAACCGGTTGTGACTAGGTAGTCGCTGCAGTCACTTGTTTAAGCCTATAAGAATTCCACTCTCACATCACTGGATTGAGTAGCCTAAAGACTTTAATGTTTTTTACCTCCATTTTAGCTAAACGACTGAGTCCCAAATACGGGCTGCACGTACTGTGAACGCAGCTTTATCGTTGCATCTAAGCTTTTATTTCAGTTATCTCACTCACTCTCACTTTAAAAGGACATATAGGCCTGCCTTCTCTCCCTATTCGAGCATCCCGCGCGTTTGCATCATTAACATACGTTAGAGTGAATGTAGCAAAGCCATTTCTCACGAGGAAAGAAAATTAACAGGAAAATGAATGTCTTTGCAACAACACGCGTCTGAACTAATGTTTCAAAATTGAACCATACAGGAAAGCCAACCGGGAGGAATGCCCCTTTAATATTTAAGTATGACAGTAGTGAACTATATATATCCCTGTAACGTTGCAATAAGTAAATTCAAAAGATGCGTAATTATGAAATAGTAAATAAAATGAATGTGCATTTCAGGTAGAACTATATATAGAGCCGAACAATTGCATTAAGTTCCGAGAACTGACTTTGTACTAGCGTAATTAATATGTTATGCTTTTAAAATGCTATGCATGAATGTAAACCGAAGAATAAGATAAATGCAGCCTAAGCTATTACCGTCTCTAAAGGAAGCGACGAAAAAATGAAAAGAATCAGTTGTCAGCCGTGAATAATGTCATACCGATTTAGGCGTAAATGCCCATCTTTTCCACTTGGATGATATACTTCCAGTAATAAAATAAACATTAGGAGTAATAAAATACGAACAATGAAGGTCAAAATACCCTGTCGGCTGTGTCTTCACCGACTGGAAGTACGTACTAAACTAAATTACGTTTAAAGAAACGGGAACTAAGCTGCGAATTTTAGTATAAATCGAAGAAATGGAACGTGAATTTTGTCGTTATTCTTAGCTGTTTCACCGTTTGGTATAAATTATTATGTTTGGACGTGATGGGAGAAAATTAGAAAACGCATTTCGTTATGTCAAAATCCTGATTTTACGGAGGTCTGCGTCTTTTGGTGTTTCTCAAGTAATAATGAATAAACACAATAGGTCATAAAATAAAAAAAAATAAAAACCATCCTGGATCTGCGACAAAAATAAAGGACGTTACACGTTTCAGTGCTAAACATCGCCGTTTTCAACCTCATGGTCAAAGTTCTCCAGAAAAAGCCTTTGTAGTCGAACAAATAAAAACAAACAAAACAAAAAAAAAGTTAAAAGAACCCAGATGAAATTACGAAACCTGCTACTGCACCACGAAATTATGTTGTTGGAAAAGTAACTATAGGAAGCTTAATTTAGGAAATTCCACGCAACTTACAAGTCTCTCCCTATATTTTAAATGGAAGATGGACGAAGGCTTTTGCCAGAATTGTGAGCTTGAAAACGCTGATGTTTAGCTTCGAAACGTGGCATTTTAGAGTCCTTCATTTTTATATACATATCCTGGCGTTATATTGCACAGGGAGATTCGCAAAGTAACTGAAAGTCATATAAACCATTCGCAATGGCTGTTTGCCGTGACGTCACCATGAGTTAGCCAATGACGAACGAGAAAACGGCTGTTTGGCCGTCTGATTGGACTAGCCCAGTCACGTGGTATGCACGTCACAGCAAACAGCCATGGCGCGTGGTATAGGCTTCCTACAAAATATAGGCCTATAGACGTACCTTATTTTATTGGAACGTGAAAAAAAAAACACACACAAGCTCGCCAATGTTCATCCCTAGATTTACATCTGATTTTAGTTGCAGAATCACGAACGAAAGCTGCTAGCGTTCACGTCTGACCATGTTCCGGGATTTTGATTCGGTGTTTCATTCATGGAGTACCGAGTCCAAGCGCGAGCCCTTTAGTGGGTGTATACCCGTCCCCCCCCCCCCCCCAACCCCCATTTCGCCGATTCCCGTTTAGCCGAATGAAAATATTCATTAAAAATTGGACTTCGGAGAAGTTATAAATGCATTCCTATATATAATTGGAAGGAATTTGTGATTGTAGTTTCGGTTTCTGATGTCATGCGTTTAGCCGCGGCGAGCGTGGTAGCACGAGGAAAGATTAATTTGGGGAAAGATTAATTCTACGAAACAGGTTTGGTGAAACGGGAATTCCCGTTTTGCCGAAAATTCAGACACTGATTAAAAATTCGGCGAAACGGGATTCGGCAATGCACCCTTTAGTTAGTCGTTGAAAGAACACGTCTACAAACGTTCGCAAGGTCCATAAGTTATGTTTCTAGACCTCCCCCCCCCTCCTATGGTAAATCCTGGATACGGGCCTGTATCATCAATTTATCGGAGCTTTTATACAGGGCAGTGACACGACGTAGTATTATTGTGTATAACTCTATGGTGGAGCCAGTTACTGGGTTAGCTGCAAGGTGCACCGTTGGGGAAAAAGGAAGGTCGTCTTACTGAAGCCAATGCTATTAGACTGAATTTCTTAAGCCTATAACGCATGATTTTTGTTGTTGGAGAAAACAACATTCTTTTAAGCCTAAGAAACCCGCTCTCTAAGCACTGTCTTGACTAAAAGTGCCGTTTTTCCCCTTACATTTTAATTTAGTGCACCTTGTAGCTATGCCCACCAAATTGTATCTCGTAGCCAAAATGACGTCACATGACGCTGCCCTATAGGCCTACGCTGTAGCCCAGGTACATTTTACAGGCCTAATTTTCAGCACTTTGTGGAATCACCCTGTGTACAATATTTTATCAATTTCAGAAGTTTCTGCAAGCAAACGGCAGTATATAGAAGAGTACGGTGGCTGCAGAGTTATGAAAATTCCGGCGTGAAGCTGGACAACCGCACACATATATCACTGACGGTGGGTGAAATTCTAGTGAAACTGATATTTTGAAATAGTGCACGGTGTGTTGACATAACAGGAGATGGACATTGATTTCTGGGAGCTGACCAATAAAGCGGGAATGTCTACATTTCTTTTTTTTTTTAGATTCTTTTCTATACCTGAAAATGAAGTGATTTATTTCTAACGAGACAACAGTTTTTGCATTAAAGACTGGCCTTGTCGGGATACAAGATATTCTGAAAAAGAAAAGAAAAGACAACTGCCCCGACTGGGACTCTATCTATATCTATACCATGCGCAATGGCTGTTTGCTGTGACGTCACCATGAGTTAGCCAATGACGAACGAGAAGAACGGCTGTTTGGCCATCTGATTGGACTAGCCCAATCACATGATGTGCACGTCACAGCAAACAGCCATTGCGCGTGGTATTGTAGCCATATGACGTCACTTGACGCTGTTCTATCGGTTGGAAATATATCAAAATGATAAATATACGAAGAAATTTACGCAAACACGAACATCGTTCAGTTTTTTTGCCTTTAAGATTATAAAATAGAGCCAATATTGAGACATACAAATGTTAAATTACTGAAAAATATTTCCCGAGTTCGGTGAAAGCATTCAAATTACACCTTAGCCCTATTTCATAATCTTTGGGCACCATCTGGCTGGAAAGGATTCCACGGAAAGGAAAAAAAAAAAAAACTGACGCAGTTCTCCAGCAGATGGTAAGAAATCAAACACGCTGAAGGAGACGGGTACAAAAAATTCTTCCCACCCACTCTCAATTTCAAGATCAAGCCATAACAATTTGGTTGTCTCATTTCCTCTCGTCGGGGGTGGGGTTCGACCAAAAATCTGAATCTGGGAACGGTAAGGCGGCATCCCGGATCGAGAATAACGCGTGCGTGTTCCATAATTCCCCCTACTGGGGATACCAACGGTGATCCAATAATTGTTAGCTGTAGAAATATGTGCAGGCTGCACCCACGAATAGGAGCATGCGCAGTTGTGAATTTTTAGTTGATGGGCACTGCTCAGAAAACCAGGAAGTTGTGAGCCGGAGGTATAGAGAAAACGGAACCGCTCGGAAATTGATGAAGGCGAAACCGAAAGGCAGGCAGCTATAAACTCACGCAATGATCGGACAAGGTAAAGCAGAAGGAAAAAAATGTAAAAAAAAAAAAATGTTGAAAGCAAGTCAGGTATAAATTGACGCAAACTGGCATATTTGACCGTCAAGTCCTCCCCCGCAGCGGGAAAAAGAAAACATGATGAGGAGTTCCTGCGTTACTAGCGGAAAATAAAAATGCAACGAAGCCGTTAGTCTCTCCGAATACAATGATCTTTTTTTTTTTATAATTTTCGTTGAGCCTTAACTCAGCCGAAGCAATTTAATGCTTGTATGGCTGAACCGGCTCAATTTTGAACATTACCAGACTCTTTCGAAAAGAACAAATGTCTCGTAAAGGGGGGTGTCAACCCAGGGATTTGATCCGGGAAACCTCCGATCATCGTAGGGGTCGAAAGATTGTCCAGAATTGGCCAGAATAGTTCCCACAGCCGCTGAAGGAGCATGGTAGCCTCTCACGCTACCCTGGCCGGCAGTCCTGGCGGGTACTTTGCCAATGTCCAATTTCCAGGGGTTCGACCAGATCCGCAAACCTCCAGCAACCAGTCTAATGTCGCTCATAGTTCAGCCACGATGACCATGACAAGTCCTTTCCCCGCAGCGGGAAAAAGAAAACATGAAGAGGAGTTCCTGCCTTACTTGCGGAAAATAAAAATGCAACGAAGGCGTTAGTCTCTCCGAATATGACGATCGTTAACTTACTAGATAACACTAAGAAAACGACTCTCCAAATTACTTCACTCTAAATTCTGGACAAGGAACATGATACTACTTGCTTTAAAACTAAAAACGTAAGTGTAGCAACCTATTTAGGATCCCAAATCGACTCACAATGGACCTACACAAGGCAGATCGATAAAATTGTGCACAAAATTTACGAAAGCTTATGCCTATATAGTGTCTATCACATCAGACACCTTCGTAACATAAAAAACGGGGGAAAAATGAATTATTATTTTTGGGTTGAAAGCTTGGTTAGTATGGTGTTGAAATACACGAATTTGCCACAATAGACTACAAAAACTGCAAAACCGAATCATAAAGATTTTTTTAACGCACATGGAAATTTAAAATCCAAACAAATATACAGGAAAACAAAAACTCTCAAAATTAAATAACTTTAAGAGATTTCGTTGTGGTTCTGAAAAAAAACTATTTTAATTGTGACCATAAATTATGCACAAATCCACAGAATAATTATTTCAGGAAAACCACATATCGATATGAAGTCCCTTTTGTCAAGAATCAATACGGCAAACGAACAAATAAATAAAAAAATTCTTACTATTTTGAATGAATTCTCAATTGAATTACTCCAAATTGGTGGGATAAATGAGGTGAAAAAAAACTATTAGACTACTTCGTGCGTAATCAAACTAACGATTAAGCAATGCCAAGATTGACCTATGAACTGATTAAAACCGCGTATACATGTAAATACATATATTAAAAAAATCAATGTGGTATTAAACATTTAATATTTATTAATTCTTTTAGTATTTATAATGTTACGTTGTATTTATTTTTAATTTAGATGCCTTCTATGGATTTATGTCCATAATAGTACTTGTCCGACAACAGATACGGTGTTCAATATCACCTTCCCATTATTCGCATCATGTGTTATCTATTGTTTCTGTCTTATGCAGCACACACAAGTTCGCCATAAACTTCGAGCCGTCGTAATAAACTACTTAAACCTAAAAGTTAAGATATACCGAAAAATTATTCAACTTACAGGGCTCAGCCCCAGCCTCAGTCCCAGAGGGAGCTAACATCACTCCCCTACACCCTTACCTTACTTTGTTTGGCCTCCTTCGAAATTTTTTTCCTGACTACTCCACTGACTCCTCCCCCAACCAACCAAGAAAACCAACAATGATAAAATATAACCATACGTAATCGTACCTAACGTCATTTAGCACATTACTACCTTCAAAAGTTACAATCAGAACTCGGCAAACTAAACGGAGCATTCCAAAAGAGTGTGTTGAGCAGAAGTGACGTCACAATTACAAGACGAGTGATGGATTCTGTAGTCATCAGACTTATCAGCCTGAAGAGGTGTAAATTTCATGAGCGCACGCAAGGAATCGAACATGGCTGACGTAATAACCCTGCATTACGATCGACCTCCATTTTTTCCAACAAAATCCTTTCTAAAAATATTACACACATGACGTCAAACTTTGATCCAATGACTCCAGCTAGGCGCGAGTTGTTCTGGATTGGTTCATACCACGTGCCATGGCTGTTTGCAGTGACGTGCATATCACGTGACTGGGCTAGTCCAATCAGGCGGCCGAACAGCCGTTGTTCTCGTTCGTCATTGGCTAACTCATGGTGACGTCACGGCAAAGAGCCACTGCGCATGGTTTAGGAAGCTACTTGATTCTTTAGTGGGGAAAACCCCGATTTCGAGGCCAACTATCGCCCGATGACGTCAAACAGGATAGGGCGGAAACACAGGAACCGAATAATTAGGCACCGGACACGTAGGGTACCCAATTTAGGCACCCGGACAAATACGCGCTCAGACGTAAAGACACCGGAAAAACTGGCACCACATTAAGAAAAAATTTTTTTTTTTAATTTAGGATTGTGGTCTTCAAATTTGTTTCTTTCCATTTCTTACTGCTAACTGCATTATCGTTTCGCAGAATTCCATTTCGCAGAATTCCGTTTCGCAGAAAGTAAAACGGATAAATCTGGAAAACATATGCCGCCTTGGTTTAGCCCCTTGTCTGTCTGTCAACTCTCTTGTTAGCCTGTTCTCTGGTGTCGAAATTTAGGCCGCCTTTTCAAAAATCTTCTGAAATTTATGCAAGGTTCCGCCAAAAATCTTGTTTAGCCATACGTTTTCCCACACTATCAGCTCTCAGATTAGCCTTACATGTCTTCTGACGTTGATACTTCGCCCCGTTTTGAAACACGCTAAAGTTTAGGCAAACATCCCAAAAATCTAGATTTCCACCTTATTTTGCTGCGCGATCACACTTGAAGATTTCATCTTGTTTTAATAGGAACAAAACTTTATGAACTCAAGTGAAATCAAACTTTTATACGCAATCGACTATTTCGTTCGTGTTTATGAAACCTATAGACAGACACTGGATATAAGTAGACACCAACTTTTTTAATTTTTTTTTTTATTTGGAATAAATTTCCAAATTTATTTATTTGCACTTCTTTTGCAGAATTCAGATTTTGCAGAATCCCGTTTCGCAGAAAACTGAACGGATTAAGATTTTTCTGCAAAACGGGAATTCCCGTTGCACAGAATCCTGTTTCGCAGTATAATTTTTTTCCCCCAAATTACATGCCTTGCTCGCGATGCCGCGCTCGTTGTGGCTAAACATATAATAACATCTGAAACCGCAAGTAATCACAAATCTCTTCCAATTATGAATGCGATCGTTAACTTCTGCAATAGGCCTATTACATTTTTAATGAATATTTTGATTTGGCGGAACAGGAAGAACGGGAATTCCCGTTTCTGAGAAAAACGTAATCCGTTTTACTTTCTGCGAAACAGGAACTCCCGTTTTGCAGAACCCTGTCTTGCCAAATCAAAATATTCATAAAAAATGTAATAGGCCTATAGTTAACGATGCATTTATAATTCACTCACTCCGGCCCTGATCCCCCTTTTCTTCTTCTTAAAGAAAGCAGGCCTCTTCGTGGACATCCCCTCCAACTGAATTGGGACACACCGAAGAAAAACTGTCGACACCATTTCTTTCTGGCAAGGGTTGGCCGTATTTGGAACCAGCTTCCAACTGAAGTTGTCATGTCACCTTCCTTAAACTGTTTTAACAGACAGCTTTGCACTCTTCAGCTGAGAAATTTTGCCGACGTCTATTTTTAGTCTTGTGTTTCAATTTTATATTTTCAGCGTTTTTTTTTCTCTATTTTTTATTTTTTAGTGCATTTTTTTTTTATTTTTTATTTTTTTTTATTATTATTGTTTATGTGCATGTGTTTGGTATTTGTTTTCGGAAGGATGTAAGTGGTGTTTCACCCATTTCTTGCCCTTTCCATGCGGAATCAATTTCTTCATTATTATTATTATAATTGGAAGAAATTTGTGATTACTTGCGGTTTCAGTTGTTATATGTTTAGCCGCAACGAGCGCGGCATCGCGAGCGAGGCATGTAATTTTGAAAAAAAAATTCTACTGCGAAACAGGATTCTGTGCAGCGGGATTTCCCGTTCTGCAGAAAAATCTTAATCCGTTCAATTTTCTGCGAAACGGGATTCTGCAAAATGGGATTCTGCGAAACGATAGTGGAGTTAGTAGTAAGAAGTGCACATAGCCTAAATAAATTTGGAAGATTACTTTGCAATCCAATCCAAACAAACGAACAAAACCATTCGGAACTTGGCGGCCCCTTTTACCAGTTCTGGTTTTTGATATGATATCACTCCTTTTTCACAGAGTTTACAGAATGGGCAAACGAGTGGCAAACTCATTTTTGGCGTGTTTTGCCTATACATTTTAGCGTTTATAATGATGACAATTTATGATTAATAGTTGAATTGTCAAGTGCCCCAACTTGCATAACCCGCTTCCCTTCCCC
>JAHWFP010014805.1:10928-24273 GCA_023313725.1 Lithobius niger | reverse complement strand
CCCCCCCCCCCCCCCCGCCTCCCCCCCAAACAAAATCGTAGGCATGGCCCTGGAGCCATTGTGAATGCTATTGGGCGGCCACCTAGCCTAAATGAAAAAAAATTCAGGTATCGCCATGTGGCCGTGAATTTATCATGGATATCGGAACAATTTTTTTTTTTTTGAGTAGATGATGCAGCTTCCTGCCACCAAGACAGTTTCTAATATTCAATTTTGATTCTAGAACGTCACTTCTCTACACTGGTGTATACAAATATTCGCAAACCCATTCAAATCTATTGAGTATTATTTTAATTTCGTCAGTGGTTATCATCAAGAATAAACACCCGTGAATTCTTGACACCATTAGTTTGCTGCAGTGAAAATTAAATTATTTACAACAAAACAGAATTAATACAGTTGTGGTTTCTATTTTTTAACCAAAAATTTAAATTCTGTTATTCTGACAATATTTTACAGCCTTTAAATAACCTACAGCCCGTAGAATATTTAAAAGAACGTCGTAAAAAAAGCAATATTTGCAAACACTGCAGAGTTTCAGCGTTAAAATCTACCACCGCTGACATCGAAGACATTCAGGGTATTGACGATACCTCCCTCTTGCAGATTGTAGACTAACCCATTCTGTCCCCTTATTCTGTCTCCTTATTTTGTGTTCGATTAGTGGCTGGGCTGTTCGATTCGTCTCCTAACATTCGCCACCATACGACGCGGCGGCGAACTAAACGGCCGCAACAATTAGGGTAGTACAGCGCTTGTATGAATTGGCCTTGTACACAAGAGATCACGTCGGCAACGATCATACTCATTTCGGAGCCGCGCCATGCGACACATCGTACAAATGCTAAAAGGCAAAGATGGAGCGACTAGAGGTAAACAAACACTGGCGCAGATGACTGCACGTTATGATCATCAATGTCTCCTGTCTGTTGCTGCGGTAAAATACCCACACGTTAGTTTTATTTGAACAACGTTGACCAAATAAAAGATTCTGGGGGTCTTTATTATGTGTTGATGTCGAAATTTACGTCCTATCGTTGCCGTCTATGTTACGTATATTAATTTATTGGCGATTTCAAGGAGGCATGCTTAGGGACCGGTCATTGTGTATCGCTTTTTGGGGGGGGGGGGGAGAAGATATCCCCCCCTCCTTTCTTCGGACAGTAAGTTTACGCCCCTGCGACCGATCTCATTATTCCTCCCAACCGTTATTTTTTTCCTTGTAGCCTAAGTTGTGACTTAATGTTTTAGCATTATGCGGGAATGAAAAACGGCGTTACTGTACAGAAACAGCTTACCATCAAAAAAAAAAAAAAAAAACCTTCTCCCGACCGACCCTAATTATAATTTAATTGGTACTGCAGCTAAACGTTTTTTTTATGTCTGCTACGAGAATTTACGTGTTATGGCCTTTATGTCTTATGTATGAATTTATGGCCTTATGTCTGCTACGAGAATTTACGTCTGAAACTCAATCTGCAATTTAATTTCTTCTCCGCCTTTGGTTTTGTCCATCACCACGTCAGGATCCTGACACCCCTGCCCCACCCCTTCTTTAATCCTAGTTTCTTGCGGTAAACATAGGATAAACCTAATTGTTGATCCAATTCTCGTTTTGTCCTTTCCTTTACCGATTCAGTAGCAAATCTACTTGGTGGAATAGATAAATGCATTCATCACTCGCCATTTCTCCTGATAAGCTCAGAACAAGGTTAACTGGGATTGAAGCTGCGTTCCTCGAGAACGGCAGCTACTATCTCACTTGGCTTTCGCTCAAAAGCGGCAAGTCACGTGACTTGAAGTGCACGAAGAATCACTACGTCACAGACTAGGCGTGTAAACATCGCGTGACGTCACCGTTAAAAGTAGCCCAAGAACGCCCGAGAAGCTTTCTGGCGGGAGTGAGATACTCCTCGGACCGAGCGGTAAAAAAGAAGCTTACTAGCGTACACGCGCCACATTTGTCATCGGGATCGTACCCTTAGACGATCAAATAAAAGGTAAAAGAGTTCATATAAAACTATTTCCGGTAATGTATCGAGAAAAACGTTAACAAATACCGGAGGGAGTTATGTGCCTTTAAGACTTTATTTCCTTTTTGTTTCATTTCTGATGAAGCGAAAGCTCCTTAGGCTTAAGTAATGTGGTAAGTGAGTTTTTAGTTTTGTTCAGAATGTGTCCTTTTCCTGTTCTTTACGAACACCAGTTAGGGCAGTGCAATTTTTGATTTACCAAAGCAACGCGGTATAGTTATTGCGATTTGAGTGAAATGTGAAAAAAAATTGTAGTAGTCCGGTACTGCACCATCCTTCGACTAAACTAAAATCAGGGAAAAATATTAGTGTTGATCTGGAAAACCTTGAAAAATCAGGGAAAATTTATCACGAGATTTTTTGAACGTCACCGTGAAAATGGGGCCTAAAACTACAAGCGTCACGTATCAATTATTGGTTGAAAAACTGTAAAAACATGCGAATTCAGCAGTAAGGTTTCACGTGGACTAAACAGTACAGGATCGCTGCGGTATGTGAAACCTTGCACGAAGGTTTATTTGTGTTACTTTGCTGTTTTGACTTCGGGTCAGTTAAACGTTACCTTAAACATCAAACGAGCTCGTTTTTGTTTTCTAATCAATTAATGGTTAATCACTGATTAATTGATGCTATACGATGCAACGACGGGAAGTTTCGGATGTTTGTTGAAATGTGTGTTGTGTTACGTAAACCACCTTAATGTTAAAACACGCCAATTGCACACAAGCGCCTTCCGTGTTTTTTAGTTGTGTTGGAATTTTTTTTTAACGCAACAGAATAATAGAAAACAGTTATGTGAATTTTTTCTTCCTATTTTTTTTTATGCGGTAGAAGACCTATTGCGGTTACCGCTCATAAATAAATAAACCTAAATGCCAGATTCCAACATGCCTGTTACGAGTGTTACTTATTAATAAAAATTTAAAAAACATAAAGTACTACAACATTTTTTTTACTCAAAACGCTTCGTTTTAGTCCCCTTACTGAGAAAAAAAAGACATGTTAAATGATACTCAGTGGGGACGCTATGCCCTCCTAACAATTTTCTGCCCCCCCCCCCCCCCATTATTGCAGCTTCTAGAAATTTAGAGCTATGATTTCTACCCAAACGAGCTTGTGGGCGTTCAATGAGACTGCCAAGGTTACACAAAAAATATAATTTTGTGTTAATTTTCCCATGAATTAAGTATAGAGTTCTCACAGGGCCTTGAATACTTAAAAATTGCTCGAATTTGAAATTCAGGCCTTGAAATCCCTGGAATTTCGGGAAAATTTCGTTTTCATCTGACATTGAAAAGGCTTAAATATGCTTTAAGAACTGTCTTAAATCTTGAACTTGACTTGGGTTGAGAAACAAAATAATAATTGCAACGTATTAGCAATGAACTCTGTAAGCCAATAACTCATTTCGGAAAACCCTGACTAGTTTTTTTTTCTCAATTGCACGTTGTTACGTGAGCCAAGTGACGCTGAGCAGCTTGTAGCTATCCGTGAGCTGTCCATTCCGTTCAGTGCACCTTGCCATTAGCTAGGTTCTCATAATCGATGTGCACTACGACCGCACGTCGCCGCACATGTTACCGAGTAATTTGTGCAGTTATCAATGGGGAAAATGAGTGGGGACTTTGGTAAGCTATTATAGTTGACGTTTCCTGGAAATAAAATCGCAAATTCCCTTGCTTATCCTGCAGAAAAACTACCGTACGTATGTTGCAAAAGAACGGAAAACTTGAAGCTGTTGACATAAAACTTCGTGCAAATCAGTATTGATGAACCAAAAAATGCTGCTCAAAGTCTTCGGAGGAAAATAAGTTTTTTTGGAGGTTGCGAAAAAGGTCGTTAAGTTGAATTTGGTTGTTATGCGTCATTAAGAGTACTTGAAAGCGCTTGAAATCCCTTGAAAGTCCTTGAATGTCCTCGATAGTCCTTGAATTCCTTGAATTTTATTTCCTCAATGTTGTGCGAACTATATGCAAGTACATTATGCCTAACGTGTAGGTTTTCCTGCACCCTAATGCTGGAAAAATAGCATTCCTTTCACCGTCTTACATTTGAATAACAAAAAATTTGGCAAATGAAAACCGCAAATACATTGTGGTTTACATTCATCAAGATCAAACTGAGAATGGGTTGGAATCTCGTTATTAAGGTTGAGAACAGCTGGTGAAAAGGGTAATGACAGGAGTCGGAGGTGGAGAGAGCTGTGATAAACGTAGGTCATGCTTTGCTGCACCTAAAGGCCGGTTGCCACCAATTTGGCACTGTAGCGTCTAGGCCTATAGCGGGTTCTCTCGCAGGAAGCAAACTTACGGCATGCACAAAGCGAATCTTGACTTTTCACCCCAAACATTTCACCATCTTTGGGAATCAGTCGTGTCATTTTCAGGCACCAACTGGACAAAAAATTATTGGGATGGGGGTCAGACATCTTGAGTATTAGTGTTTAGATACAATCTAAGTACTAAGGCTGTACCGATACCGATACTGGATCGGTCGGTTGCCCGATATTTGCGGTATCAGTACCAGTATCGGTAACTTTCACGGAAATATCGATAACTCTGGAATCGTTCGAGATTACGACACGCGGTTCGCGGAGTTATGCTCGGGAAATCACTGCATATCTTCCTAGCTAGGTGTCAACAGTAACAACGATTTGCAGTGTTAGTAACTACCCCGCTGATGAAAAATTGGGGATACAATTTCGGATAACGGTATCGGTACGGGCGAAATGTTAAAAAAACCAGACCGGTATCGGATCGGTAAAGTTAGTATCGGTGTAGCCGTACTAAGTACTGTTTACTTAATGGTTAACATTACACTTGTTTTGTTGCATAAAACTAATCGTAGTTTAGTAACTTACTCCATACGTAATAGCTAGTGAGGAAAATACGAAAAAGCGCATTACTGACGAAACAATGACAAGTTAGTGATGCATGACGAGAAGAGTGGGACACGGACCATCAAACAGGAAGCGAAAGACGGAAGTGGATAAACCCGTCTAAACCATGCGCAATGGCTGTTTGCCGTGACGTCACCATGAGTTAGCCAATGACGAACGAGAACAACGGCTGTTTGACCGTCTGATTGGACTAGCCCAGTCACGTGATATGCACGTCACAGCAAACAGCCATGGCGCGTGGTATAATAACCCGTTTATTATGGTAAATGCAGTATTTAAAAAAAAATTGAAGTTTTATAATTTCAAAATGAAGAAATATGGTTCCAGATTAATTCTGTCTCCAGTGACCGTTAAGCTCAGTACAGTGAAATTAATATTTCGTTTGGTCTTATGGGGTAAGAATAGTTACGTATGTATATTATCATAAGCGACATCAAAACTGGCGTACTAACTCGAACCATTGAACACTAGACCATGAAATGGCGGGCAAATTTTTGAATGGTCGACCACATGAGGTGAATGTTGTGTGGAATACTGCGCGATTTCAGGATTTATTGGTTACAAGGAATACAGAGGATTTAGAGCGGAGCCTCGGACTTCAAGTTGGATCCGTTTAAATCTGTATTTTTTTTAATCTTTGGTTGTTAAAAAAAATTTGTATTCATGCTCTTGTTGAATTTGTACATCAAGTCTTCATCCATTGAAAGATGTGATGCACGCGTCTTTGTAGCTGTCATTAATTTCTGATTCATTTCCCTGAATAATTGATAATAATGTCTGATTGATGATGCTGAATAATTTTGAAATTTGAGAGTCAAGATCCAGAAAATTCTTTATAAAATTTCTTCATCCAAATCCATTAAGTGTTCTCAAATTTTAAGAAGTTGGACAAAGAATTTTCTGTATTTTGACTCTCAAATTTAAAAATTATTCAGCATCATGAATCAGACATTATTATTAAATATTCAGGGAAATGAATCCTATACCATAGGAAAATGAATAACGAAACGCATCCTGTGGCATAGGGGTGGGATCTGGGAGAAGGGAGCCTTCTCATGTTTTTTTCTACTAGGAAAAAGGAATGGAAAGACTCAGAACTGCTGGTTTCATTTGCTTATTTTACGTATTATTAGGAGTGATTTAATTACGGAGAGACTAAAGGACGTGTATGCATTTATAAGCTTTTGATTTTATTCAATTTTTATTTACATGTAATGCTCAAATTAGTTTTGCAAGCTCTTTATTTGAGCAAATGTTGTGTAACTTCTGTTAAATGTATTTCTTTAAGAACACTATTAGTGTTTCTTACATTTCAGTGTTTATTACAGATTAAAAGTCTAAACACCACTGGCTCCTGCTTCATTTCTGATGCGTTTCAATTAAGGAAAACTGTTTTTCTTAACAATAGTAATCATTGTTATCTGCCCTGAACATAACTTGTTAAGGATTCTCGTTAAGCTCTTCAGCCGTTTGAAGTCGCGATATCAAACGCCAAACTCTTTTGCCGTGCTAATCCTACCAAGTAATAGTTCGCATGTGAAATGTTCCATATATGAAAATTGTTTAGTGCACAATTTTCATCTCTTTCATTTAACGTTTGAAGTCATAGTGGGGTGAGAAGAAGTTAATTTGGCGAAAGAGCTTGGCGTTTGATACGCAGTAGCTAAAATTACTTCCGATGAACATGGAATAAGTGAAGTTACTCCCGATTACCATGGAAGAAATTGGGCATAGGCTACTATCGCGTAAATGTTTTTAACTCTTTAGTATATCCTTTTCACATCACAATCATTTCTGTAACTGAGATGGTGGGACGGAATTTAACTCGATGAATTTCGGATCACAATTTATTCAAACGCCCTTGCCGACTGAGCCAGTTCTTCAATTTGGAGAGAAATTGTCTCAGTGTGATGTGAGTTCATTGTTTCTAATCCCAATCACGCCATCTCAATGACTCAATCTGTAACGAAGGCTTATCGAACCTGCACTTCAGCGATTTACCGTCAACTGAGATAATTTTGACACTTTTTTTTTTGGTAGGCTGAAGAAGAAAAACGAAAATCTACAAAACGTTCCTGTCAACTGAAGACTAATCATCATGGATTCACTATTCTTCCGTCTTCTTTGAACAAACGGATTTGCTTTACGGCTAACCCATAAACGTACGGCGTACGTTCAAGGTTACAGGAGACAAGGCCCGCTGACCATGGTGGGTGGATAGTAGTGGACGGACAATGACCACTGGTCTGTGATGGTTTCCGGGTACCTCTCACAAAGCCTTATAAGCGAGGGGTTCCACAAAGCTATAAATCTCGCACACCCAAGATTTAGATTTGTAAATCCGTTGCAAATCTTGTACAAATCTTGTAAATCTTGGGTTAATCATCCAAATCTTGTGTAAATTATTCAAATCTTATAAATCTTGTACAAAACTTGTAAATCTTGTATAAACCTTGCAAATTTAGTAGAAATCTTGTAAACCACGTAAATCTGGCGTAAATCATTTAAATCTTGTAAATCTGTAAATCTTGTGCAAATCATCTAAATCTTGTGTAAGTCATTCAGATCTCTGTTAGTCTTTAAATCTCCTGCAAATCCGTGTAGATCTTGCGTAACTTCATATAAATCATAAATCTTACTTAAATCGTTGGTGAATATTTAAATCCCAGACAATCTGAAAATCTTTGTAAATCTTTAGATCTCCTGCAAATCAGTGTAAATCTTGAAAAACTTCATGTAAATCTTTAAATCCGCAAATCTGTGTAAATCTGCGAAATTTTATTCAAATCTTTAAATCCTCTGCAAATCCGTGTAAATCTTGCAAAACTTCATGCAAATCATTAGATCTTACTTAAATCTTTTACAAATCTATTAAATCTCACGAAATCCGTAAATCTGCGTAAATCCGTTGGAAGATTTACAGATCTCGCACACTTTTTTTTTTGGTCTTTAGAGGACTTCTCCTACCTTGTATAGCTGCATCCATTTGGGTACTTCCGGACTCATTGCGTGGACGGAAGCGTGCTTTCAGTTAACAAACCGTTTTAAAGTTTAACTGAAACCACGCTTAACTGAAACCTTAGCCTTCACCCTTTCCTGTCCGTGCCGCGGTTGCTTCGCCCACTTGTTCGTATACGTTCAACCGGATAATATGTGCGACAGCTCTATGCCGTTACGTAACGACGAGTCCGCCAGTGACGTATACGAGAACAGCTGCATCTTGGTCATCCAATCACAGAATCGACTCTCGTGGTGTTTACTTTATTTGTAATGCATGTGTCCTCCTAAGATCGCGGGTTCAATCCCAGCCCTGTGAATTCACGAAGAGAAGGGCCCAGAAACGCACTCGGGGTCATGTCGACTGTGGAACGTAAAAAATCGTAGGTATCTCCCAGCGAAATTGTCCCTCCCCGTTCCAAGCTAAACTTAGCAGCTGAAAACGACGTTAATTCGACTGTTTCCATTTTTTTCCCCCTAAGAAATTGTGTACCCTGTAATTAAATTGCGCTCAGTACCGGCCTATTTTCATCGCTGTAACTTAATATTATGACCCTCAAATACGCGAAAAACCCTGAAAAAATAACGTCAAAGTTTTTTTTTCACCCTCTTCATGTTTGTTCATGACGTCATAGTTTGTTCATGAAAACCTCCTCGAGCAAAGAGAGATGATCTGAAAAAGGATGCACGGACGACGTATTTTGCAACACACCACATATACATCTTAAAATTTGTTTTATACTAACTGACTTGATGCAGGGAAAAATCAAAACAATAGATTTGGTTTTAAAACGGCGTCAAACATTCGTGTTTCTGAAGCAAGAAGGAGCGTGGATTGAACGAGCAGCAAAGCGAGCGATTTCCACGTAAACTAAACCTTTTCAATGTGTGTTTCACTTTCCTCTATCAATCTTTCATCTCTCACCTTCGTAGGGGATTACTTCTGGAGTAGAAGACGTACAAACGTGCAAACAAACAAATCGTATGTTTGGAATGATGTAGGTGAAATGTAGATATGCTGAGGAATGTGACGAACGAACTGTGAGCAACATTCGCAATTAGTTTGTGTGGAAATAATCAGTACATCAAAATAACAGTCCGAGCAAAGCGAGTTTTGCAGCAACTGACTTGATGCATTGAAACCTGGTTTTAAAACGGTGACAAACATTCGTGTTTCTGAAGCACGGTATTGCGTGGATTGAGCGAGCAGAGCGAGCGATTTCCACGTAAAGTAAACTTTTTCAATATGTGTCACGCTTTGCTCTCTCTCAATCTTTCATCTCTCACCTTCATAGGGGATTACTTCGAGGAGAAGACGTACAAATGTGCAAACAAACAAATCGTGTATTTTGAATGATATAGATAGGTGAAATGCAGGCACGCTTAGGAATGTGATGGACGAACTGTGAGCAGTAATTATAATTAGTTTGCGTTGAAATAATCAGCACATGATTTTGTGATGATCTTGGAGTCAAAGAAATTACTGGAAGCATGGATCGACGCGCACATAGCTCTCGGATGGCCAGACTGTATGAATGATTTATGGTTATCATTTGTTTATGCAGTGAAGCCTTACGAAAAACGCGTACTGCACTCTGACCATTTGCTTGATTGTTTTAGACGCGGAATGTCTGTCAGCAGCGCAAGAGTTGCAGCACGATAGCTACTCGAGCGTAGCGAGACGACGCGGTATGAGCGAGCGAAGCGAGCGACTCCGCTAAGTCTACATCATTAAGGACGTATGATGTGCGTGTGTGTTTGTTTGTGTATTTTTGTGTTTGTACCTCTATTCCTCCGGAACCAAAGCACCTACAAAGATGGGAGTAAGACCAAACGAAAAATAATTAAATTGCGCTCAGTATAGACCTATTTTCAACGCTGTAACTTGATATTATCACCCTGAAAAACGCAAAAAAACCCTGTAAAAATAACGTCAAAGTTTTTTAACCCTCTTCATGTTCGTTCACGATCTCATAGTTTGTTCATGAAAACCTCCTCGAGCGAAGAGAGATGATCTGGAAGAGGATGCACGGATGACGTATTTTGCCACACACCACATATACATCTTAAAATTTGTTTTTATACTAACTGACTTGATGCAGGGAAAAATAAAAACAATAGATTTGGTTTTAAAATGGTGTCGAACATTCGTGTTTCTGAAGCAAGAAGTGCGTGGCTTGAACGAGCAAAGCGAGCGATTTCCACGTAAAGTAAACCTTTTCAATGTTTTTCTCGCTTTGCTCTATCAATCTTTCATCTCTCAGGTCTTCGTATAGGAGATTACATCTGACGTTCTGCAGCTGTTTCTCCAAGTGAGGGATCATCAGAAATTGAAGTGATAAGACGCCCATGGAAAAATCTGTACTGAGCAGGACGTAAAGAACAATATTCTTAAAATAAGTAAAACACGAAAACCCATATAAAGTGTATACTAACAGAAATTACAAGTGATGTCTGGTTCTTGGTGGTTACATTGATTCAGTCACGTTTCTGAAGAAATGTTGCGCTGATTGAGTGAGCGAAGCGAACGAAAATCAGCGTTTGTCATCAGAAACAGCGCTTTTCTGATAAATTGCTTGATCTTTTTGCATGACTCCATGGACGTAAAAAAAATAATATTGACCTTCTCTTGAGATAACTGATATCGCATACTGCACTCTTATAACTTGCTTGATCGTTTTTTATGTGGAAGGCCTGTCTGTATCATCAGTGTTGCAGCAAGAAATTTCCTCGATCACGGCGAGACGACGCGGAATGAGCGAGCGAAGCGAACGACTCCGCTAGTACGTCCTTAATGATGCAGATTGTTAACGATGAGAATACAAAATTAATCATTTAAAATATATCATAATTCAGATAAGGACGTTAAAATAATTTTAAGAAAGCTCAGAACTGGCTGATCAAGTTTTATTTTTTAAATCCAACAAAACGGGTTTTAAAACGGGTTGTCGTTACGAGTGGAGGTAAGTATAACGCATGGTTTTGTGTTCCGAGAACGTCCGAAAAGCATGCTCATCGGTCGTTCAGGCTAAAGCTTACTGTAACGAACTATATATGCAGTTTGAATCAAACACAGTATAAGTTCTTCAACTTCGGATGTTGCCCATGCACGAGTATTTCGTCCATTTCCGCAGGTATTGTCGCTATTACCATGGCAACGATGCCGCCATTTTTTATTTCAAGTCTCGCCTCCTACGAGAACCTGACAAGTGCTGCCCTCTGGTGCCGGTGATGGAAGCAGGTATTATTTTATAACACGTTTTCAGAAGAGCTGACTACCTACTTATCTACCCTGGGAGTAGCCTACAAGTTCGTCACATTACCATGTAGAACCAAAGAAGGCAGAAATTTAATTAACAACATTCAAACACTCAAAATCAGACCGCCATGTGTTCATTTATTTTGTGTGTTATACGTTTCATTTTTTGAGATTGTTTTATCGCGTTAATAACACAGTTTACAGGAATGTATAATATTTTAAGCAGCACGTCTGGTCCGGAATTATCCCATTCCAATTGTTGTTCACCCGTCAAAAATGACGGAATTGATTTATAAGATGCACCTAATTTTTATAAGATAAGGTATGATGTAAGATATTTATAAGATATAATTATTAAACACTGAATTTTGAATTTTTAAGTTCTGAATTTATATTTTTTAATTAGTTTACTGTATCTTAGTTTACAATTTTAGTTTCAATGTGTTTTTAATTTTTTTTTATTTGTGTAAAACTTTGTAAGTACCCGGAAATATTTTAACAAACCGTTTTACAATAAATTGAAACTGTGCTTACTTATTAGTGAAACTGCACTCTATTCGTCCGTTTAGCCCTACAGGCTAAAAGAATACGCTCGCTTGTAAGCCCTACATACAACGGCTGTTAAATAGTTAGGTATTTAAACTGATTGATTAATATCTTTAAGACTTCGAATGTTAATAATGGTTATTAATTTAAGAAGATGCTTTTTTTTTGGCCCAGTAAATTCTCCACTGGGTGTAAAATTCCACCAATTTTATGGAAGTACTGTAACTTTACTATATTAGGTAAAGGGATAGGCCTACACGTTTTACTAAGTAATAAGCATAATTTAATTATCAATCAGTGTGCATATAGCAATAATGCTTTAAACGTACGGGAAACTTCTATTCACCGATGAAATTAATATAGCACGCTGACCGAAAAGGCAGAATTTCTCCCTGTCTATGGCCGTTTTATATCCTTGTTTGAATTTATTTGGGTGACCATCTATGTCTTTTAAGTTTCTTATTTTTGCATATTTTTATTTGGTAGAGTAAGACTGGTCATTTCACCTTTTCCCTTCCTTTTCACGCCGTAGGAGACCTTTGTGTCCCTGGCAGGTCTAACCTAGGTGGCAAAGCAGTCGTGACCCTACCCAACTTTCCTACTCTCACGGTCTTTCTGGCCTTGCGATTTGTAACTAGTTTTGTTGTTAAGTTATTCACAGGCTTTTCCGTAGGCTTTTGCAGGTTTTAATGAACTTCTCGACTTCTTACGCGTTAGTTACTCTTGCATTTAATTATTCCTTTGCAAGCGTATTGATTGGGGAAACCTTTCCTTTTTTATTTTTTTGTGTGGGGGGGGGGGGTGGAATTCTTCATTGGCAGGGTGTGGAAAAGTTGCCTTTGGGCGTCACTATCACACACACAAAATTTTATCACTCTCTGGGGGTCATGTCTTTAGGTGCCCCAAGGGCCTTCAAGTTTAACAAAATATTCCAAGCATAAAAAGACTGCTCCAACCGTAGACGTACACGTTTCGTCCGAATAGGCCAGAATTACATTTACCAATTTTCATTTACAATATTGGGATTACTAAGCCAATAAGCAAGTCCTATTAATGCGAGTTTCCTGCTTTGCTTTAGGTTGTAAATGTTTTTTTTCTTTTTTTTCGGTTTGGTAACATGGTAGCGTATTCGCAGCTGGTTGTCATCAATTACCTTTAATATACCAAATTCGTATAAAGATAATCAAAAATTCTAAAGCATCAAAAGACAAGTGCCAAAGCTCACAACAAAATTGTGTTTTTAAGGTTCTTTAAAGATATTCGAAGCACACAAAAAAAAACTTGCTACAGTATACCGTTTGTACACACGTTCTGTCCGAAAGGAGTAGAACTATATTTATAAAGCTAGAGTTCTAAAATTAGCTTACTACGTCATTAAACTAACCACCGGGTAGTAAGGGTCTAATGCTTACCAGCCGCTTGCTGACAAATTTTTACACCTAGAGCCTAATTGTGAAAGCTTGTATATACGTGTTCGTTCTCGGTTTTGGTTTTAGACGTTTTACTTTCGTGACAACTTTCCGTTTTTAGTCTTCTGTATCAGCCGTACCGGCTGAGAAGACTATTGCAACGACTTTGTCCGTCCGTCAGTCGCTTTCTCCAACTTCGCAA
>JAHWFP010014804.1:0-16538 GCA_023313725.1 Lithobius niger | reverse complement strand
GCCCCAACATCTCCAGAGAATTGACAGTCGAAAATTTGCTTAAGATATTGTACTGGTATCATTTATTTATTTGAAATTGTGTGTAAACTATTGCTACGAAGATGCTTCCTGTATTTCAAAGTAAGCGCTTCGACATTTTTAGATTAGTTTGTTTTAATTTTAAGGCTGAAAACTGAGTAGAAATTCCCACATAAAAGTCATGGCGCTCTCAATAAAGTTAGACGAAACTAATAGGGATGAATCTAAGACGTTTCAGAAGGGGTTTCAGTGACAAATTCTCCTCCCCATCCCTTTAAATTGTTAGTACCGTTACAGTACTGGCAAAAAGTTAAGAATTTGATCGGTATTGGGTCAGCAAAATTCATATCGGCGCAGCCTTAATAATTTCCATTGTTATATTCCGAATATGAATCAAGGTTTGACGTTGCATTAGTTAAACATTGTGAACTTTGTCAGGCAGTTGTCATTGTTAAGTTATTTTTGGAACCAACATAAAAATATTCTTCTTTCTTTACAAGTGTGTATGTGTTACTCCATATATTCAATGAAAGTATATGTCCTCCTCCTTCCCTTTTCTAGACAGTGTAAGTACAATTTGTACAAATGAGCTGTATTTTCCCAGCTACTGATTAAGAGAGAATATGTATAACCAGAAAATAATAATTATGAGTGTTGGTCCTCCTTGGTTTACACGGAGGCCGATTTGCGAGGGGCATGGTGGGTACGAGTTGGGAGGCAGAACACTGGCAGCAGCCATTCCCTTGACCGCGATTCTGTGCATTCCTCGCTGATCAAGTGATGCCGCACCAGTCTTCATTTCTTGTTTCACCTCCTCCCCCCCCCCCCACCCCCCTTAAGGAAGTGTCCAGCATTGCCTTCCTTTCCCATTAGTTAAGAGAAGGTGCTTGGGGTAGGCCCCCTGGCTTTCAGATCTTCTGGATCGTGGGTGCTCTGTCCCCTCTTGTGTCAGGTCCCCACCTTGTAAGGCCTTACTTACCAGTGGAGGAGTAGTGCTTTCTAGTATTATTTTTTTTATTAGTGGTATCTCCTTTGTCACAGGGTTCGTACAGGTGCTTGAAAACCTTGAAAGTGCTTGAATTTGAAAAATCGGTTTTCAAGGCCTGGAAAAATCCTCATATTGTCATTATGTTCAGAAAGGTCCTTGAAAGTACTTGAAATTCCCCATGCTTAATTCGATGTTCAATTAATGAAACATTCTCTTGGAAACAGTTTTGTATCTCGTAAAATTTTAATTAGTGTTCAATTAATGACGATTTGTTTTGCTCGTGTGCTTTAACCCTTTGTGCACTGAACCCGAGAAATTCTCGGGCAGGGCAAACCTTCAGCCAGAACTAAACCCGAAAATTTCTCGTTTAAGAAATGCTATTACAGTAGTTGGCTCAGGCCTGTCAATTTCATAATTTACACCACCTTAGAATATCACATTTGCCTCATTTCAAAGTGGATGTGAACAGTGACCTATTTCATGTGTCACTGATGTGTAGTGGATGAGAGTTGACAATTTACTCGGACAGGAGAACTCCAATCTTTCTTCATTTTGGAATTTCAGTTCAGCCTTTTGAACAGGTAGTTGGAAATTCAGTGTGCAAAGGGTTAAGCCTACAAAATTGGCAGTTGGACTCTTCTCCAGGACGGTATTGTTTTACAGCGTTAAACTTTTAGTTTAAAAATTAATGTCATGCCTGGAAACAGTGACGAAAAACAGAAAACTTTAAAAATTGTGTTAGGAGTGTCTTTGCTCAAATGATGTATAGGCCTTTTGGAATGGTAATTATTGCCGTAGTAGGTTTAACAAAGAAAAAGTGGAAATAAATTAATGACAGACCGTACTTTTTTTTTTAGCTGTGGAACAGAAACTAATCAATTTTTTTGGCCCAACTAAAAATTAACGTATAAAATCACAATATACATTGCAACAGGTCCTTGAAAAGCGCTGGACATTTTTCTTTCTTGGTCCTTGAAAGTCCTTGAATGAGTTTTCGCACTTACTGTACGTACCCTGTTGCCCCCCCCCCCCCCCACACACACCTTCATTTTCTGTGACCCTAATTAAGAAGAGTGTTCAATGTTAAACATTTTTACTTGACCATGTTTACCTTTTTTCTTCACTTCACACACATGTTGGGGGGGGAGAGGCCTAGGCCTGCGACCTCGTTTGAGCATTCATCGTCTCGAGGGACCCTCCTCCTTCGGGCCCCCAACTTTCATGACTGGACCGGAATCGATGCAGTTAATGGTGGTGACCGTTTAAGCAAGCAACATCCATAAGGGTCTCTGCAGTTCAGGTGGGTTTGACCGGGTCGGGGAGCGATTCCTTCGGACCCTTGATCTCCTTGCGTGCAACGCACCGCCGTACTCTCTGGGCAGACCAGCCGACCGGGGTGTCCAGACTGGTGGAATGGACATCTCTCATGTGCCAAAAAGAATTTAATAGTGTTTTTTTTTTCGTACTCTGTCTTGCATTTCTTGCTATTGCGAGTGTCGTTTAGTAAAGTATTGTTTAAAAATTGATTTTACCCATTTTACGATGGTTTAAATTCTGTAGTACTACTATGATGCGAGCAAGGGCCTGAGGTTTGAGTTGTGTAACAAGAACTGTGGTAAACAACTGCTTTTTAAAGTTTTCGTTCCGATATAAAAACGTCAAAGAAAATATAATGCAGTATACCTGAATTAAAAACGCTCTATACACCCGCGCTTCCAGAAATATATCCTGTTCTGGTAAATACACTTCTGCACATTTTTTTGTTTTTAGCATCATTTAGGCCATGAAAAAAAAAAAAATCAGTTCTCAGACCCTGCCTGGTGACTTTTATTTGAGCAAAATAAAAAAAAGTGACCCGCAAAAGTTACTTAATAGAAATGTCTGGGAGTGATGAGCTTTCTTGCTTATGCATTATCCAGCAGTTTGAAATAGTTCAGAAAGAACCTGAACAGAAAGAACCAACTTAAGATACCAGGTTACCTAAGTTTCAAACAGAAATAAAAAATGGTCAAAAATAAAAGCCTGGTCACCGGGTGACGTTTTGGGCTTGTAAAAAATGCCCGAGAACCAAAACATTTTTTTTCCATGGCCTTATCAAATTAAAGGAGAAGACTGAAGTAATCACACTTATCTTTTTCTGTAGGGATAGCAAAGAAGCTCAAGCCAAAAAATTTTATTAACAACTGGAAAAGACTTTAAAATCTGGTCAACCAAGAACTGAAAAACAATGTTGCTGTTAAAGAATTCACGAAAACGTGCTAAACTTGGTACGGAGCCTAACGAGAAGCAGGAGAAGATTGTTACCAAGATTATTGAGTATTTTCAATTTGACCGAATCGACACGTGATATGCAAGAGATGAAAAAGGCAGAATTTTACAGCCGAGCCGAGTCTTGCAGACAAACGAAAGGGTCGGGCGCAACTGTTTGGCAAACACTTATTCATTATTTTAATGAATTTATTTCTTTACTCGTCAAAGTTGATGGTGTTGGTGTTTATAAACAATGGTTTTATTGAGGAGTGCAAGTGATTACATTGACAAAACCTAATGATAGCTGTGATAATCCATAGCTTCAGTCGTTATTAACAGATGAGTGCGTCTTTAAGAAAGACAGCTTGTTATTGTGCGACCTTCTTCCAGGAAAGGCTACTCAAAAAAGTAAAAAAAAAATTCTGTTTTCACATTTGAGTAACTGAATGCAATGCCCATTATCCTATTATTGTGGGTAAGTGGAGATTTACGTTGTTGCTAGAAAAATAGTAAACAATCCATGAAAACCTTGTGGCCCGGAAAACAGCTGCTGCGGCACCGATCTCGATACGCTTACTTACTGGTATTAAGGAATTCCACCTCATTTTTTTTCTGGCTGTTTAATTTTTGTGTTTCTTGTTGGTACATTATTACAATACAGTCGACACTGGTTACAACGAACATCAAAGTGGGGGGGAAAAATTGCCTGTTACCCACATTCCTCATCTCTGTAAAAGAATAGCATTAAAGCTATTAGAATGTTTGGTAAAACTGCTGTATAAGAGTTTGTTGAAATGGTGTCCACTGGTATTGTATGTGAGGACGAAATCTTGTGAGGGAGTTGTCAGTAAATATGTTGTAGATACTTAACAGAAAAGTCGTGAAGACTTAGTTGCTGATGGTTCCCACAGCTCTTCCTTTTTAATTAATATTTTCGTTAAAATAAATAATACTGGGAGACTGGAAAATGTGTGGATTTTGTGAAATCAATACACGACTTGTGTGCCGATACCAAGACTGGTGATGATTTCAGCTGGTGTATGGTTCCCATGCCAACAAATAAATCCAGTCTCATTATTAAGCATGCATTAGCATTAAGTTTTAAATCTTACTGTAAAGTAATGGTTTCAGCATTCCGAAAAGTTAAAACTATTACTGGTCATTACTTAGTTTAATGTTTGTTGTTTTGGCAGTCAACCACATAATCTGAAGAAAACTGATGGTAAGAAGCAAGTGTATTGTGCACAAGTTAAACTCACCAATAAATAGGACTTAACATTACAGTAGAACCTCGATTATCCAAACACCCTGATTATCCGAACTCCTATTGTAACAAAATATTCACAAATTTACTGTTTTTTAGAAAAGGAAGAAGCATTGACTTTGCTTTATTTATGTCCCTGGCATCATTTCATGTAAAATCTTTCTTTTTAGTAGTCTTATACAATCGAGCATAGTTCACAAACACTAAAACTTAGTAAAGAAAAAAGTTTTCCTCTTTTATTTTGCATGCAAATTGGATTATCCAAACACCCTTCGGTCCCAATTAATTTGGATAATCAAGGTTCTACTGTATTCATAATAAGGAAGGCATCCTTACAGCAAACTGAGTAAAAGTGTCCTAATTCCTCGCGTAGGATGTAAAAAAAAATCAAACCATATCTTCACTTTGATAGTAATGCGAGGGACACTATACAAATAGGAATACAGTATAATCTGTTTAATAAGAACTCTGATATCCCGCCTAATACAAACTTTTTTAAAGATTTGGGTTGGGCAGCTATTCAGTTAGCACTAATATATACAGCTAAAACGAACTCTGTTAATACGAATAGTCGAATACACGGATAAAACGAACAAATAATTATAATTCCAGCCTATTTTTATGAACAGCAAAATAGGCTGGAATTTTGAATTTTGTTTTGTTCCATGCAAAGCGTTGATCGTTAGTCGACTCGAGGGAGCGACCAAATCTGAATCCGAACAGGATCTGAATCTTTAGGATTCAGACTTGGCAAACTTTTTAATATCTAGACGATTTTTCAATAACTTTGCCAATTTTTGGCCGATTTTGCCATTCCAATATACCATTCAGAACGTGTTTTCACCAGCTTTCCAATGGAGCTAATTTCTAATGGCTAGCATAAACTGTTCAAAAATTAGAAGGAAAAAAAAGTTATGAAAATGTATACTGTAGTGATTTACTACCTTACTCTGCTAGAGAGAAAAGTTAGTTTGTATAAAATGCAAAATGCAGAGGGCTGAAAAAATCAACAAAAGTTTTGTTTTGGATTCGGTTAGGATTATACCACGAGCCACGGCTGTTTGCCGTGATGTCATCATGAGTTAGCCAATGACGAACGAGAATAGCGGATGTTTCGCCATCTGAATGGACTAGCAGTGTCACGTGACATGTACGTCACGGGAAACAGCCGTGGCGCATGGTTTAGGTTTGCCAAATCTTGTAAATTATCCGGATCTGATCCAGATTTGGTGAAAGTAGATTCGGTCGATCCCTAGTCGACTCCATCTTGGGAAGTGATAAGAGTTTCTTCCATTTGCGCAAGAGCGAAGGTGAATGATGAAAGATAGAATGCGGTGTACTGGTACGCTACATTATTTTAAAGCTACAGTCCCCTTGTAAGTTCGTATTATAGAGGCTTTAATGTATAAATAATTTCCTACAGTTCAGTGAAAAAAAGTTTTTTTTATTGTAGTTTGTGGCTGTGCGTCAACAGCGTTTAACGTAAAGGGGTTTAGTATGCGAGTAGACCTTTACAATTCTGAAAACTTACTTTTAATTAGGGTTGTGCTAGTAGAGAAATGTTAATTCGAGTCGAGCCAAGTATCGAGCCGAGTTCGAGTATTTCCTGAACATAGTCTACTCGCAAGTTCCTTTTTTTTTTTAATTGTTAGGATAAAAAGCAGTAATTAAAGATATAACTTGACCTTTTGAGCCTAAACGCAGATTTATCGTCTCAAAATAGCCCTTAAAAACCCTGACGAATGATGTATCCGCTTAGTTCTCAGACCTGTTGCAAAGAAAAACTTAAACTTGCTTACAACTGAGGTGTAATTTCTAATTGTATGAGGTATTTTAGAACGTGTATTTTTAGTTGATATAATTTAATATCTTTTTATTACCTCAATTGATATTTTATTATTATTTATTGCATTCCGTACAACGGGGTACACTTAAATGAGGAGAAAATATGAAAATTGTTAAAAACTGTACAAGAAATAAATAAAAAGGGGAACAGGATAACATTAGGGGCGAAACAAAGAAACCAAGCTAATCACACAAGAGTGTTCGACTCCTCCGCCTCCTGCAGTACTGCCACTCCCAGTCTAGTCAATTTAAAATTTCAAGAACCGCTACTTCAAACGTCAATCCAACAATTTGGATCCAACAATTTGATTAACTTTTGAAGTAGTGTTTCTCGAAATTTTAACATGAATTTTGTACTTCGAAGCTGTAAGGATGGCATCCAACATGGTCAAGTGCTCGCTGCCTTAAAGACTTGTGTTGCTGCGTTCGAATTTTGCACAATTTTCAAAAATCTAAACAAAATTTTGTTTACATGTCGTCATTTTGATGCAAAAATATTTTGCTTAATGATAAAAAGTTAAAAACCTTTGGTTCAAGCGATCGTAACTCAACGCACAATGCATGGCTGCCAACTTGGTCATGTTTGAATGCGGGAAACCCATTTCCGTACAATAATTTACAATATTATTATTATGTCTGCGATTTTTCTTTATAATAGTAGACCACTTAGTTATTTTACTACAATTTATTTTACTGAGGCAGGCGACTTGTTTATGGCAGCCATGTATTGGCTTTTTAAGATGGAATGATAAAATTAGCATGCGGCCTAAAAGGGTTGAAAATAGTTTGAGCTAGTGGATTTTAATTTACATCACTGGGTAGCTCTCATTGAGACAATGGATGTGGTATACTGGAATATGAAAATCGGTCAAAAATTGGCAAAGTTATCGCATTCCCACCGGATTCGAGTTTATCAAGTACAGTATGTATCAGTTCTGCCAGTGGTTCTCGTGTTTAAAAATATTGAATTATCGACCTTTC
This sequence comes from Lithobius niger, assembly GCA_023313725.1. Lineage (NCBI taxonomy): Eukaryota > Metazoa > Arthropoda > Chilopoda > Lithobiomorpha > Lithobiidae > Lithobius > Lithobius niger. Next base: position 9,192 of record JAHWFP010014804.1, on the reverse strand, counting down.
CAGCCTAAAAATATCGGCCGAACAAAGTCTAGTCCCATGTATACTGAAACTGACTAAAAATATGCAAAATACCAGAAAACATGAAATACCAAAACCATCGAAAAAATGCTATAGAACCTTACGTCTTTCAAGAACTTTATAACCTTCACAAACTACCTCGACTATTTTCGAGGATTTCTGGTAGTATGTGCAGCATACGCGAGATGCCCAACATGCCACTGAGACGTGTGCAGTTGTAAACCTAACAGCAAGAGATGCATACAGGCACATCTCCATCATAGATCAAGTGTTCGTGCAACTTGGCGGTCCCTTTTACCAGTTTTGGTTTTTGATATATCACTTTTTTTTTAATTGGACAAGATTTGGATTCGTAATTTAGATTTCGTTCTTAGAAGACTGGACAAGTGTGGTCCGTGCGAAGATGTGCCACAACCTGACGACGAGTGCCAGACTGTATTATCTCGCCTAACTATATGCAGCCTCTTGTCAGTAACCCGATTTATATTCGTCCTGTTGTTTACCCACAAGTTGAGCATGAAGGATGGATCAAGCCTCCGATGCCAAAACTGCAGATCTTTTATAGCCGATAATTCAGGGCAACCTGAGCAGTTAAGTAAGCCTGCTCATTGCCAGGAGTCCCGACAACCTGAGACCAAACACAGGGTTGTCGTGGACCAATAACGGCACTGGAATATGCTGCTGGATTGACAATGGGACTGTCTGCATCAAAGATGTCAGTACTCTGCTCCTGCGGACATCTAGCAGCAAAGCTAATCAGTCTTTGACCCACCAGTAAAGATATTACCATATCCACTTTTAGCTGACCAAAAGGCTGTGATACTCCTGCAAATGTATTTCACTAAGAGTTTGCATTTCGGAAGGCTGAAAGTGTGTAACTACACTCTGGATTTGATGCCCCTAATTGAAAACGGGCATAAAACCATACTCAGTCATCCCAGGGTAAACAAAACCTGCAGCCTCCCAATATGCCAACTTGACTATTTGCAAATCCCCCCCTTTCTGGGATTCTTGGCTAAGTTGTACACTCTGGTCAACGGCCACCTCCCGACTATGATTCTTTGGCATGCCGTGCGAGCTGACTGCATGTTGAACAGATATATGCTTGGTCCTGAGGGTGCCACAGTTTGTACATAAGAGGCCCTTGACGGGACTTTTATGATACGCACCCATTGCAATGCAGAGACCCCCAATGACATGTGGGGCTCAAAATCTTTAGGAGACATATTGCTGGTTGAATCGTACTCAACCGACCAACAGTTCAGCTTAGATCGAACTCTTGCTAAGTACAAATGCAGGAGCACTGCCCTATCAGCATTCTGCACCCCAATCGGCACCAATTAAAGCCTGCAGACGGCTGCATTTGTTGCACAACTGTTGTAAATAAGGAACCAAAGTAATCCTGTTGGCTATTATCAAAAAAATATGACCAGGAATCGGGCCTCTAATGCCACCAGTTCCCTAAGTGGAGTTAAGAGTCAGGATGCAATCCACGATGGTGACAAAAGTGGATGCAGACATTCTTGCGTGGAGTACACAGGCTTGAAAGAACTTTATCAACTTTTAACGATTTGGAAAAAAAAAATATCGACAAAGTCGTTAATTATTGACCACTCTGGCAGCACTGCTATGTATGGAAATGAGCAGAGTTAATAATACAAGTTGCATACTTGCTTCGAATTTTTCGAGTATTGCACCCATCACTACTTTTAATATAGCTGTTCCTTACACAAATGTTTTTTTTATGAAGAGGTTTCCTGCATATAAACAGAAGATAGTTAACCATTAAGGCTGCACTGATATCGGGTCTGTATCTTTCACAGAAATATTGATAACTCGGGAACCATTAGAGATTACGACATGCGGTTTGTCCATTTCAGGAAAATCACTGAGCATCTTCTTGGCTGTTTTTAACTGTAATTATTGGGCTTTTGAAGAAAACTACACCCCTTGTGAAAAATTGCGGATTAAATTTTGGATATCGGAATCTTCTTCAGATAAATTGGTATCGGTTCAGCCTTACCAACTAAACAGAAGTTAAAAATTGTTCACCGTTGGAAGAAACTCCATATTATATCGAACGTTTACTGGACAAAGAAACTCCGAACAAGCAGTTTCAGGAATCCAATTCTGTCTACACACTGTCCCGTTTGGTAAATGCAAGTCAGTCGGTCAGTCCAAAATTGTAAAGTGCTTCTACCGGATCGGTAAACTTAGAAGCCCCCGTCATAGGCTAAACACTACTAAGTATTCAACTAAAACTGTTGCATGATACAAGATGATTCATGTCACGTGTTAATGCAACTCTAAATGAAATGGTCTGTTTTGTTAACACACTTTCTGCCTACAGCGTTACTTGGACTAAATTAAAATTACATCTCAAATGTATATTCCTGATTAGCACTACGAATTTAAGGAAAAGATGAGTATTGTAGGCAAAAAACGAACAGGCATCCTCGTTTCAGTGATATTGAAAATTGGTCGCTAAGTTTGTTAGTGGTAATGCTTGCAGACTTTTTGAGTTGGTGTTTATCTTTAATACAACCAAAAAGGCGACCATTTGTTATTCTTCAGAATTGGAAGCATCACTGTGATATGGAAGTATCTGGATTTATTTTGGGTGACGATTCCTCAACAGTTAAATTAATTTTCATTGTTTGCAGTGTTGTGATCGAGGGAGGGAAAGTCAACATTATTTGGAAGTGTTACTACATTCTTCAACCAGGTACTCTAAAATTATAGAAAGCAAAAACGCAAACACCTGAAATGTTCATTCATTTTTTAATTTTGGAAATTACAGTAATTAAATCTGCTTTTTATTGCATGGTTCTTGTTGAGAATAACAATATGCTTTAAGATTCATAGCACAAGCTACATGTCACAAATAATGGCTAAGCAAATTAAGGCTACACGGTCTAATGTTGTGCTGTTTGTTCTCAACTGATTGCACCACCCTGTAAAACCTATCATTTGAGAAATATTTTTAATTGTTGGCTGAAAGTAAAATTGTTTTATCTGATTATTCTTTTTTTTTTTTTTTTTTTTTACATATAGCAGTGTTACAATCATCCCACTAGTCGGTGCATATTCAATGCGTCTGTCTACTAGGGATAATTATCATTCAAATTCTTAAATCAGACATAACAGTAATTAATCACTCCTATTGGTCCCAGGCACGAAATTTAATGAACAACAAACTTTTTAAATCCAAATGTTGCATGACTATGTTAACGTACCTTAATTATTGTCTTAGTATAGGTATACAAATTACCCTTTTTAGGTGTAGATACAACAAAATGACTCGTCCATAAACTTCTTCATCATGCAGCAAGGTAAATAGTACCAACATTACTACTGCCCATTATCTTGTTTTAAATTAACAGAGTGTGAAGTACCATATTGGCCCGAACTTAAAAAACCAAACAATAATATCCGTCATAGGCCGTGAAAACAAAAACTGTCAGTTCTCAGGCCCTGCCTGATGATTATTTTCTGAGATAAATGTAAAAAGTGACCCGCAAAAGTTTACTTCAGAAAAATTTGTATGAGAGGCGAGGTAACTTGCACTAAGGTATCCAGCAAGAAAAGTAAAAATAAAAGCCTGGTCACCGTGTGACATTTGGACTTGTAAAAAAGGCCCGAGAACCAAAACTTTTTTTTCCATGGCCTAACATGTTATTTTTGAGGCAACAATTCATACAAAAGTGATTGTTTATAATGATAATCTTGATTAACACCCTTGGACTGACGTTATAAAGAGGTTTCAATGTATTTGATTTCAAACCTTTCTTGTCTATATTCTGACTGATTTTGGCATTTGAATACAGCATTTAAATCGTTTTATCAAAAACTATCAAATGATACTAGTGCCGAGTCAATAGATGCAAGTTTTAGCTAATTATTTATCAAAAACAAAAATGTACCAACAAATTGATTTCTAAATAGTTAAAATATTTGATGAAAGTAGCCAAATACAGTTGTGGTTATTTCTGCACTGTTGTAATTGCAAATTCTTACATTAGGGGGCCAATACAATACAACCCCCCTCCTCCCAATCTCTGTCGGTTTAGCTCAAATATAACTTTCTTTAACTATTGGGTCAAAGACGTATTTCATGACATCTTCAGTGAACATCATGAGATTAAGAGCTGTAACACGAGCCAGTGGGAAAAAAATTGTGTAAAAAGAAGATTTGAAATGTAATGGGGAAACCGTGTGAATAACTATCGCCCGTGTGGGTAACCAGTAACAAAAGGCTTTTCGATAAATAAAAAAAATAAATGGAATGTGAACTAATCTGGTAGTCAATTCAGGTACTTAAATCTTAACTTGGCAGTGCAGATGTGAAAGAACAGTACTTGACTAGAAAGTGTGAAAACAATTTCTCTACGCCTGACTGACATCCTTAACAGACTGACATTTAACAGCAGAACTGTAACCATATATCACAAAAGGCAACTAACAATCTGTGAAGGTAACTAATATTCTTAGAAATCAGTGAAATAACTTCATCTTAAAAAATTACCTTGAATGGAGAACTAGAACTTAAAACTGATTTAGTTTGTGAATATGGTCAGAAAGATTTACTACAAATTGTCTCGTTCCAAGACTATAGACTAGATGAAAATGGTTTTGTGAATCAATCAGTGCATTGGAAATCTGCATAAAAACGTCACGAGGGCAAAAGCCTCTTATAACCTTTTGTATATACATATTGCTGTGAGTAACTTCTTGTGTTCTTTCATCGTGATTGCAAAACTGGAGAAACAACAAAAGTAACACTGTGTGCAGAAAAATCTACCCTGCAAAACTTATTTTAACAATTATTTACAAAACTCTTAAATTGGCTTTAAAAGCCAAACAACTTAAAAGTAACCACAGTGCTTGATTAAGCATCTATTAGCATAAACATTTCTGGAAATTTAAGGAATGTTTTGTTACATTACCCGGTCAGTGTTTTATTTTAATGTAGGTACACAGCCATTTTGACAAATACGTACAGGAATAGCCCATTGCATAACAAAAAAAATGATACTTCTCAGCTGTGATAACCTTCCGGGCTGAGTTGGTGAGAGAAGACAGAACAAAGGTGGAATGCCTCGTGTTGAAAAGGATGGATAAATTAACAGACGGCACCGATACTGGCTAGGATCAGCTAGGGCTTGGGTAGTATTCTAGTGACTTATAAAAAAAAAACACTTTGGCGCATCAAATTTTACTAATTAAGTCATGCAAATGACAGTCTTTCTTTGTGTTTCTCATTATTCCGAAGTGCACTCCGAAGCGTTTGCATGAGCGTTTTCGTATTTTTTATTGCTCTGAAGTGGCTTGCGAGCGCATTTCTCCGAAACTAGTTGTGCCCCAGCGTAACATACACAGGTCTATCTGATTCCTGCTGATTCAACTCGGCTCTAATAGTCAGCTATATTGAAGCAATAGTGTTTGTTTTTAATTGTTAGAGCGCATATCCATTTCATTGTCAACTGCTCGCCCTTTTTCTTTGCTACCATGGCAAGAATGAGCCCGCTCGCCCTCTTGCTATAGTTTCGTTGTTTGATCCCTAACAATCCTTTTAGCTCTGCTCTTAAGTGAAATATGTATATATATATATATAGATACAGATGAGGCCATACCACTCCAGCCTCAGGTGTGAATCACGATGACGGCAGTTCGCAAATTGTACGCGAGGAAACCTAATATAGAGCAAAAAATATGTGATTTATGGGGTGAAAATGCCGTAACATTATTTGTACCAAATTGATAGACGACAAAAACTCGGGCATTATTGTTCTTGTAGCATATTTTCAGACCGGATGCATTTCTCAATACAGTAATATTGTAGTTAGACGTCATGACACACTTCAGAACGCGCACCATTATAGTAAAGAGAAATACGATATTTCAGTCCAACATAAACCTGAGGACCTCAAAGCTTGCCTAGCTTCCATCTTAAATTTAAGACATTTACTCTTCAGTTCCTCACCGGGTATCGTGTAGAGCTGCTAACTTGTATGTTAGGATGGCAATTTATTGAATTCACCCAAAACAAATAGAATGATCAAGAATGTCCATAGAGAAAATTACTAATAAGTATGCAAAACTGCTAAAACTGCACTAATTATCCTGATGTAAACCAAGTGCTAAATTGGCAGAGCATAAAGCTTCCAAGCTAATACTGCATTAACACATCTCACACTGACTGCTTAGAAACTGAATTACTTTTCTGGAATAAAAGTATTTGTTAAACCTGAAGTTTACTTAAAACAGCACCAGGGATATGTATGAACACATAAGTGATTGGTATAGGTCAACAGCAGATAAAATGCAGGGGCGTACTAACCACATGGGAACGCAAAAAGATTTCCCGTAGGGCCTAATTAGCCACGTTCTCTTGGGCCTGAACTTAGCCTGCTTTGATGCCTATTGAGGTGTTTTCATGAATCAACATACAGCTAGGCTAGTGAGTAGATGATACAATTTACAGCGAGTTTTACTCTTATATTTTGTTACTTTATTAATTTTCCTGAAAATGCGCGACTCGAGGTACGCTTCTCCAAAGTTGTGTTTCCGTTCCAATAGTAAATATACGAGTCCCCATCCCCCTCCCTCCCCCAGCAACATGTCCACGTTTCCCTGGCTCTTACCAAAGTCAGTACGCCCCTGAATGTACGACAATTTAAGACTTTGGTGTGTTTGCATCCGTTGTTCTGATAATATTTCCTCATTAATGAAACTTGAGTCAGCACTTTGGCAACTATTGTGGAAACTGCTAACTAAGATATATTATGCTCGATATAGTTCTATGTTTAGTATCGGAGTGCAAGAAGGAATGGATGGCCTATTGGGTGAATCGCTAAAGATAAGGTCTTACTATTGAAAGGAGGGACTGCAGGGTTGTAAATTGTAAACTACAAAAACTTTGGTAAAGGGTGTTCTAAAGAATTGTGTCCTTCGTTTTGGTATTTCCTACAATGGGTTGTACTGTAACTAAGAAGTTCAATATCTCAAGTAACAACTCTAACAGTTACCAAATAAAATTAGTCCAAGACTGGACTTATTGATTCTGGCTATAAACATTTTACAATTTTTAACACTGAATCTGTTTTTACATCACACAAGCTCAAGTGTGTTTAGAAAGGGTAGTAATGGGGAGACCAGCCCCATGCACCTGACCCAATATTAACAGCATTCTAAATAACAGTTTAACAGTAATTTTGTAAATTAGCTGTGATCAGATATCATCCTTGTATAATACTGAGGATAGCCGCATATGCCAATACTATTTTGGGTTATTTCTTATTCTTAATCATATAATCGTAACCACGCATGTAGTAAGGCAGCAATAGTTCATTTTTGGTATAGTTGGTCGTTGTGGGATTAGGCTGCGGGCGTGGGTACTGTCATCTCTTCAGCAATACGCAGAAGGTCTCTGTGCAACGCAGGCAGCGTCGGCAACGGTGACACCAGTCAACGATTTCAGTCCTAGGTGTAGTTACATCAATTTCTCTGCTACAGCGGCAGCATACAAGTTGATCCCGTGGCCTAACCAGCGTCTCGGGACAACCAGTATTAATGGAGCATACAAGGTCGTAGCCCATTCCGCCAGCAAAGAGGTATTGGCGTTCCTTCTTGAGGCAAGCATGATGATAGAGGAAATCGCCTCGGCTTGACGTAAAGTCCTCGATGGACATGTCCAGGCATAAGCACAAACCTGAGCCTGTACCGCCGGCAGTCAGTACAGCCACTTTGCCTCGGCATGGCTCGCTTTTGAATCTGAATAAACAAATGTGGGAACAATTGGGTGTAATGGAATAGCTCTACGTGGGTTTCTAAGGAAGTTCTACGCACTACTACTAGGCCACTCCATTCTTACTTTGCTATTGCTGCTCTACAGCTTTCACTGAGTAAGTAAAATTCGGCCTCAGTCTCCACCATGTCTATGCTGACGTGCTTGTCGCTCAAAAATACTTCACCATACCTGGAAAAATTAAACATGCTTGTGATTAGTTAACAATCGGTTTTTTTTTAGGCAATTTTTGTAGCAAATGATTGGTATTCATCAGTCTCTAATGACATTTTGTTATACACTCGGTGAAAAACAGATTTTAGGATAGTTTCAACACTCAAATTTCCGAAAATGCACTCTTTCCACAAATTTTCGATATTCTGCAAATTTATCTAGCTTCATCGGGTGTTTTCTAAACACTTAAGTCGTCCTGGTTTACATCTTGGTTATTGTTGTTGTATTTTGAAAACGGTGGTTGACGCTGTCGTAGTCCACACCACCTTCCGTAAAGCCTCTTGTGAAGGTCCTGTCTGACCAAGTACTTGATTGTTCTTGGTGTCGGCACATGAATATTCAGGTACTTTGTGAGACAGGTCCTTCACGAGTGGCTTTATGGAAGATGGTGTAGGCCTGATGAATAGAGTAGCGTCAACCACCGGATTTGAAAAACAACAAGAACCAAGATGTAAACCAGGATTACTTAAGTGTTTCGAAAATGTCCGATGAAAATTGTTTAATTTGTAGACTATCAAACATTTGCGGAAAGAATGTTTGTGGAAGTTACGAACAGAACTATTCCTAAAATCCGTTGTTTACCGAGTTGGAAGATGAACTCTCATTGTAGCAATTCCGTTCATATTTTCCATTATGCCACTACAGACGTAGGATCTGGGATACAAAAATTCACCTCAGCACGTCAGATAAATGGAGAAGAGTACGAGATGAGAGATTTGCTGTAACTTCAGGAGGTTAAAAACAGCTTTTTAATGGCACTCGACCATTTTTAAATGTAAACGTTCATAATTTCCCCGATAAGAATAATGAAATTAAAGAAACTCAATTATTAAAAAAATCAAATGAAACATGTAAAAGTTAATTTTCGAGCAATGGAAGGTGTTCAAACAGTAAATCCCCCCCCCCCCCCCCTACACACAAACACAAAATGGTTTTTAATTGACTTTTTATCATGACCACACATAGGTGACCATCTTGCTTTACCTCCGTTTTAATAGGGAGTTAGCGGGGAGGTAAAGGAGGTGGTAAGAAGGTAACGGGGTGTTTGCAGGACTGTAAACAATCAAATGACCCACAATTTCAAAGGAAGAATATCTCGCTCTTATGCTGCACATTTTCAACAGACCATCCATCTGTCTGATTCAGGCACTCAG
>JAHWFP010014803.1:13846-32594 GCA_023313725.1 Lithobius niger | reverse complement strand
CACCATCTAGCAGCATCGATATTGTTAACCTTTATATCTTGCTCCCAGGTGCACGAGGACGAACCAAATTTTCACTCAAAAATTAAGGATGTCGTGGCTTGTTTCGTTAAAAGAAATTCCGTTATGCATTCTTTCGCTTGGTGCAAGCAAACGCTAGATGGTACTACATAGCGCTAGATGTTGTCAGATTTCGTCTGCTTTCAATCGGTGATAGTCCTCATTTGTCCAGCATATGAGGACTGCATACCTAACTCTAATTTTTTTTTTCTACAAAATACATACCCCATTTAAGGACTTTAAAAATTTGCATGTGATGCTAGCAGAGTCTGTAAATCCATTGCTTTTGAAGGCACGGATGCTGGATAAAGTCTTAAGCAACGATCGTATTTCTATTTCCGTATATTGGTTGACAAAGAGGTTGGAGAACTTCCTGATTTGGTAAAACGATAGATTACATTGAATCCGTTGAAATTCTTCATTCTTCATTGTTCTTCATTTACTCCTATCCACCTTAAAAATTGTATCTAATTTCTTCTGTTGTGAATATTCGGAACAGGCAGAAAACAATGGATACCTTATAGCTAGCTCACATCAGGTTTGTTGACTGAGAGTGTATCCAGTGGGGCGTAAAAGAGGCTCCAGATAATGAAGATTCAATGTTCGAACCAAAGTGTTACCTACCAAACAATATTTTCGGACAGTTTTTGATCTACGACAGTTGTAACTCATTCTGACAATAAGGCTGAAAAATTACATCACTTAACCTCCTCAGACCAGAAGGACTTTTTTTTAAGTACCATGGTACTTGTATCAGCCGTGGGATTCGAACCAGCATTAATTTGATTTGAAGACGAGGATGCTAACCACTGGGCTGTGCTTGCTCGCTTTACTCGTGGTCACCGGGAATCCATCATAAAGCTCGTGCTGCACCTGGGAACCTACCTTTTGCCCATCTTGTATATGTCCCTTATAAAGGAAGTGTAGGCTATATGTGGGACCCAGGAGGTTAATACAATGTTGGTGTTTCTATTAAGAAATAGGAACGTTTTCTTTTGGCATAGAGCAAAAACTGGATGTAGAAAACTTGTGTTTTTGTGAGTCTACTATTGCGAATTTAATTATGATGGACTGTTGGTTTTAGCGGCAGAGAGATAAGGTGGTATAGTGGGGAAGAGAAATTTAGGAAGCGATAGTAGAATATCATGGGAAAATTGCAGTCGTACAAATAAAAAATGACAGCAACAGCCATGAAGGCCGAGAAACCTTACTTTAATGGACTTGCACTTTGAAAAATAAAGGTGGACGTTCTTTTTGAGCAGACGAAAACGACAAAGATGTAACCAGAGCAGAGGACTCATTTTCCTTGATCGTGCCTGATGAAAACTGTTGGTATACAGTTGAAAATTTGCATGATACAGACAGTATCCTGAATTTGAAAGTGAGCGTGATGAATAATTTCCGAGTTCCAGATTACTTGCACTTTGGCGATTTGTGGTGTTAAACCTGACTTCCGGTTTAAAGTCACAGGAACTCGAGCATGCCAGCACAGTAAACAACATGTAAACAATAGCTACAACATGTGTAAAAACTGGAGTGTGGGGGAAAATGTTGGGTTAAAGCCTGACACTAGCCTACTACAAGTTTGACACATCTTTCCGTCAGAACCATTAAGATTTTCGGCCCCAACATATATAGCTGAAAGTGCTTTACAGTTTCTAGTCAAACATTTCTAGCAAGCGTTTTGCTTCGCATGCTGTGATGTCCAAAGGTTCACCATGCCGGGGAATAAGGCAGGTATTCTGCTGCATAGTTTATAATTATCACTGGACATAAATCGCTGGAAATAATATTAAAGAAAATTGAAAATAAGCCAACAGCGAAAATCATACACAGAAATAACGTAGTTCAGTAAGCCACCTTTATGCACTGACGTTTCGTCGGAGTGGCATGACCAGGATTCGAACCGGCTACCCAGTTCGCCCCCAGATCACTTGCATAGCGCCTTAATAGCTATGGCCACATCCTCCACTAGCATAAAGATAACTCACTGAACCCGTGAGTTATCCTTAGTTTATAATTAGCACCATTTGCCAAACCATGTATTTGGTACCAGTAAATTACCTGACTGATTTAAGTTAACTCAACCTAATCATACATAAATGATCAGTCAAACTGATTATTCTTTACCAGGATAAGTTTGACATGCGTGATAAGTTTGACATGTCTGACATGATTCTGATTTTCTACTGCATTAAATAGTGTCCCATTATCATTCAGCCCAAAAACACGAGCGTGAAATTGCGTTAAAGTTAGCTGCCATAACGGACGTCACAGAGCATCATCTTTGAAATGTATTTCTTGCAAGAACAGTTGGCACCCCCTGGTGATACCAGTGTGCCAGTGACATAAACTACCACACCAAATTTTGGGTGATGGAGTACCAGTACCAATAAAAATTAAACAGAAATTTATCAAAATAAAGAGAGGGTGGAATGTGGATGCAAATTAAACACAAGATCTAAATGAAACTTGGCTAAACTAGATTAGGCAACTGTATAACCTTTAGGCTGAAGTCCAGCAGCGTCCAACTCTGTGATTACATAGTGCGCCATTTAGCATGGAAGTTTTTCTTGTATCCGATTTTCTCTTCCCTACAATATCTATCTTAATTCTGTTTATGGACCTCTTCAGTGTTTATTGTTTATCAGAGGAAGGAGTTTCAAACATTTGTGATGGGAACCTTCTGAAGTCTTTAACTCGTCATCGGGGGCCCTTTTGGAAAGGTTGGACGTTACGACCCTGCCTAGCGTTATAGTGTCCGCGGCCTATCTTGAGTTCGACGCGGAACGAACACATAATCGATTGTACGTTTTTGGTAGCAGAGTGCCTTGTTAATATCCAAGATGGTTACAAAAACAATGGCGGCCATCGACTAAAGTCACCTCCTCCATGAAGACGTAGCCGTTCGTAAAATACTTGCAAGACTCAAGATACGCCGTGCATACAATAAATACCCGTAACAGTGAACACCCTGAATTATTACTTTTCAAACCACTCTAGTGTTTTCAAACCACTAAAGTATTTTTTTTTAAACTCACATGGGTAAAGTGAAGCCTGCTGGTTCTTATGAATCTGCAGTGTTTGGCCACACTTTGCACGTTCCTATGCACATCCACAAGCAGAACCAGAAATTGATGGGGAGCTTTGCTTACATAAACTAGGCCGTCATCATTTTTTTTTGACATAATGGAGCGAAGCGATTATGATTACATTAACTATATTGATTATATTCCAACGGTAACGCATTTGGCCTTGACCGCGACAGGCACGCAGTCTGTAATCACGGAGAGCACTGGTTGAACACGTGCAATTAATTGCTATTCGAAAACAGAGCGACCTTCATTTATCAGGCACATTACCCGGAGACATGCTGTTACAGCAGAAAATGTGAACTCTGCATGTTCATTTAGAACATACGAATTCCGCATTGTGATGGCGTAACTGCCGCCATCAGAATCTTCGAACTGGGTTGAGGTTTGATTTTTTCAACCTAACTTGAGCATATTTGCAGGGATAAAATTCAACGGAAAAGGGAGAAACTAGAGTACACAGAGAGTATCTGAAAGAAGTCCCGGAAAATAATAATCCTACGTAGGGTTGGTCGGAAGGACTGGTGGTTAACCTCCTATACCCGGCCTGTTCAAGCACAGAACTTGTTTATGACTGTGCCAAGGAACCAGTGCAAGCACATTGTTTGTGCTTAACTTCAAACAATCAAGCAGGCTCTGCTATATAGGCATAAGCTGCTACTATCACGTGTTGTAGATATTTGAGAAGAGAATGATATCACTACTTTCAAAGGCCAACCCTTTTTGAAAACTTGGCGGCTTCTCTCATACCGGTTTTGGGTGGACTGCGGTTTACAGCAGCAATCTATACGTCAAGGGCGAAACGTGTCTATACGTGTTTCTGAGGGACATTTTGGGCTAAATCGTCCTCTATAAATTGCCAAAAAGTCCTGGAAGAATTTGGTTCCTCTACCCCCCCCCCCGCCATCTTTAGACCCATTAACAAATGTTGATCCCCCCACCCCCACCCTTGAAGGGCAGCAACCAAATGTGTAACCCTCCCCCCCCCCCCCACACACACACACGCACACCGATCTGAGAAATTCTGAATGGTTCCTTAGCTGAGAAAGTAATACAGCTTTAGCTAACTTAAAATGAGACGACGAAATTACACGATTTTAATGAATTATAATTTGAATATTACGATTTTTATTTATTGTTCCTGTATACACAAAATGTATTGTATCCAATATTTTACGTAATTTAAACAAAGGTGTGGGAATTTTTAAGCAAAGGTGTAGTAGCCTAGATGGTCCTCAACTTGAACTCCATTACCATTTCAGTAACTCATTTTCCAGACATGATATATTTTTCTTTTTTTAAACTAATTTGGGGAATAAAAGCTAGAGAAAAATGCAGGAAAAGGTTCCGCAAGCAGGGCGTGGGTGAGACGATCGTTGGAGACCTCTTCTCCATTTGCACCGGCCTTCGCCCAGTTTTTAACCCCCGGCTATTCCCGCTTCCCAGTTGAGACCGTTCATGGATCTTTCCTACTCGAGTTCCTATTGCGATCCATTTGATACTTCTGGATTGGATTCATGATTATCCAACGAGGGTTAAAAAAAAAAAAACAATAGGAATGTGAAAAAAATGGCAAAAACGTGGGAAGGTGGAAAAAGAAAGAAGTCATTTTTTACTGGTCAAGATTGAACTTTTATTGGCTGACAGGCAATTATTCGGTTGTAAACTCGCATTGCATTCGCATTTCTCTCTCGGTCTTTCTTCTTACTCGAAATTAGCATACGGAATAAAACAATTCAGGAGGGTAAGTCCCTTAAAACTTCGGGATATAAATGATTAATCATGCGATTACGAACCCGGAAGATGAGGTTCATTACGCTATCCGCATCCCAGCTTGGTGTCCTCCCGTCAGATCGAAAAGCCATCAAATCGAAATAATCGAACATCCCATTGGATAGAAATGTTTTTCCCCAACAGATAGTTTATTTTTTTTTGCAACCACTGGGGAAAAAAAAGAATAGCTAACCAGTAAGGTACTAGCGTTCACATATGAGTATTGTGTGCGCAGCGTATCTTGAGTCCTGCAGGTATTTTATGATCGGCTACGTCTTCCTGGAGGGGGCGGCTTTAATCGACAGCCGCCATTGTTTTTATAACCATCTTGGATATCAACAAGGCACTCTGCCACCAAAAACATACAATTGATTATCTGTGTTCGTTCTGGGGTGAACTCAAGATATACTGCGGACACTATAGTAGTTTTTTATTTTTTTATTTTTTGCTTGTTTGTTTTTTCTGTCAGGGGCTGTTCGCATTTGTTTTTTGAGCCACGAGCTCCTGGCGATCCCCTTCATTTTCCATACGAAAAAAAAAAGGTATTGCCAAACAGATCTGTTTCTTAACGACCTTCCACGCAAAGGTGCCGTCCATGCACAAATCTCTTTGATACCTGGATAGGACAAACCATCGTTTTCACAACACATCTATCTGACTGTCACTCGCCATGAACGAAGTTGGCGGCATGAAATCATTTCGTCGAATTACACATTTTCACAGAAAAAAAGTTTATGAAGATAGAGTGGCTGTACTAACAGGTTTCGACCTTTTACGTCACCAACAGCTAACCCCCTCGTCATCAATAATTGTGATCAAAAGGCGAACCCCCTCCCCTTTCTTGACGTAATACTTAAACGCTCATTTAGCAAGAAAAAAATCCCTTTACACCGAAAAAAAGCCCATTAGATAGGAAAAATTCCCGTTATATAGAAACAAATTCCCATTAGATAAAAATAATTTTTCCCGTCAGGTTGAAGTTTTTCTCTGACGGGCCGTGCGATTTAACTAACTAGGGTTTTCGATCTGAGCGGCCCGAACCTCTGAGATTCATTCAGCTTCGTCGTGGGCGAAGAATTCTTTTTCAATCTTGTAGAAAATCAGTTAAGCCTACACAAAATGGCACCTGGGGGGCAATTTTGTTTCAGCAGCGAAATCAAGCAACAAGGTTTAAGTCCTGAATTTTTAAAAAGTTCGAAGATTAACCGAAGATTAACCAACAGTACAATACTGTTGCAGTATAGAAAGGGCAATAATACAGAGGACTGAATACATTAGGACAACGATGTGCGCGTATGACAGATGATGATTATTGGGATTGAAGAATCAGGGGATCAATGATTAGGGGCTGAAAAGTCACAATCACAAACATGGAGTTGTCATTGTTAGCCAGTAATAACAATTACAGAGGCTGAATGTACAGAGGTCTGTTACACATGGCCTGGTCGGGGAAATCCTAGTAGCTCGATAAATTTTTTAAAAATAACTGCAAAAACATCATCAAAGTTACAACATTAGCCTACAAAATCAAAAACGGGTAGGCGCTTGTAAGAGGTAGAAAAATCTTGACCATTGCTGTTGTCTACAGCAGATAATTTGTGCTTACAAGCAATATTTTCTCCTCAGACTATGGTGGTGAAGTAAAAAAAAAAGCAAGCAGCAGCAAATCTTGTGGACAAGAATAACATCTAATGGATCAGTTCTCAGCAACAACAACAAAAAGGGACTATTAGCAGGATTACATCAATGAACTTTAAGTCAACAAGGGAGTTTGAACAAGCAAAGGGCAATTGGTTGTTAAGTGATTGCTTCAATATTAGGAGAAATATTCTAACGGACTTTGTAGGGGTAGGAAAAGGATTTCCTATGTGGTTAGTTGGCTCTTTGACCAGTTTCGTTGTTCGAATTGAAGAGCAACACCTTCTTAATTATAATTAACAGGTACATTATTTTGCATTAAGGGTGTTAGTGAGCATGTTAAGCGGCCATAAATCCTCCCGAGAGAATTGGCCTTATTAGCACCTTGGCTTCCTAAGTGGTAGTCGATCTTTTTTCCATAAAACGGAGAAGGTAAATAAATATAGTACCAAAATATTAGTTGCGATAAAAACGAAAGGTTAATAGTTCAGTTTGTTAAAACAAACAAAAAAAAAAAAACCACATGATGCTATAGGAAACGCCTATGTTTCCTGAGTACCGGGGGTTTGTTTTAAGGGATGTGAAGAATTAGTTGCTATGGGAGTCCTGAAAATTCTGGGCTCAGTCTGCGGATGCGTCTGGAATATCTGGCTTCAGGCACAGTTGGGGATAGAAAGACCTTTGGTAAATGCACTGACGAAAGAGGGGTGGATTGCATGCGTGATTTTGTGTCACGTAGGAATTTACTGGGTGAAAATGACCTTGACAAGTCTTCAGGATGTTCGATACCCATTTCCTGGTGTGTAGACTCGCATTCGATGGAACCCACCTCTTCCAACTCTTCCTCAAGAAGCATTGAGTTGGCAAACGTTGTCGCATCCGTGGTGCTATGTCTCTGAGAGTGAGTGTCACTGGACAATGAAGATTGGCTTAGTTCAGACTTATTGATTGAGGGTAGCTGAAAAGGTGTGTGCCATGTCAGTCTCCCGGGCACATTCTGCACGGCTTGGCTATACTCTTCCCCACTGGAATCACCGGACGATATGTGGATCACTGTCACTGCTTCGGATTTATCTTCCTTTTTCCCCTGGTGTGGAATGGTGATCAGGTGAGACATGGTGTGGCGAATGGTTGAAAATATTCCCACCCGTTACTTTCCTTAACAAATTTAATGTTACTGTGTACTTCTAACTCTCCGGTGACCAGGTTGAAGGTCTTGGATGCACTTCTTAGCTCGTCATTTCAAATGTTGATCCTGGGTGATCCCATACAGGCGAACTTGGTTGGCTGGACTATGGGTGAGGGAAGAGGGCAGAAGACGTAGGAAAGTCATCCGAAACACCGGATTTTAGTACAGTCAGGTAAATTTTCATTCCAAGCCTGGATAGGCGAGCTGTCCCCTGGCACAGCTGAGGTACACGCCTAGGAGAAAATATAGTGCATCAGCCTACACCCACTTTATTCCCAGGCTATTCCCTCTTCGTAGTTGAGGCCGTCCATGAATCTTCTTGCTACAACGTATTTGACACGTTGGGAAGGACGTAATATTGCCTAACCTCAGCAGAATAAAGTATAGGACAAATAAAAGGTGACTGCACTGGAAGCAAAAATTACTGGACCAATGATCGTATTTATTCTTGGGTAGACTGGCTTGGGGGATGACGAGACTGGCATTGCACATTACTCCAGATGCCGCACCCTATTCTGATAGTTAGATCTAGCTGCATTCACAAGGATGGAATGTCCCCCTAACTTGGGGGAGTATTTCCTATAAATATATTTTACGAACCCATTTGCAACAGAAGACTCAAAACGAAATACTGCATACGAGTCGGCTTATAGTCCATATAAGTGGAAGTCAGTAGCTATCAGCTATGCTTGGTTGTTGGAGTACAAAACTTTTGCATCTTCCAGACTTCTCTTTAGAGAGGAGAAACAAATTTTAAAAAGCAAGTTCGGAAGAGAGTCGAGAGAGGGGGTGGCGGTGTGATTGTAGCGATGACAGAACTTCTAACAATAAAGAGCGAGTTGACAAGTTGGGCAACAATGTACACGGTACATGAAGGATGAAATATGTCAATGGAAGGTATGTTACTATTCCGTTGACGCAGGTCTACATTAGGTATTGTAACAATTACTCAAGATGATTCTTGGGTTTTCTTACAGGGAGACTTTTTAGTTAATCATAGCATGTAGCTTGATAAAAAAAAAAAGAATAATCACACGCAAAGGACTACAAATGATGCAGGACTACATTGTTAGGTATAGTAAACAATTACTCAAGATGATCCTTGGGATTTCTTACAGACAGAATTTTTGGCTTATCCTAGCAACGTACGGGGATTTTTGGCGGTTGACCTACCTATTTTCGAGCTTTCTCCAGGAACGAGTACCAGAGGTCACTCCTTTAAATTATTGGGCCAGGGATCGCGAACGGAGTGCAGAAAATATTTCTTTGCTCTTCGAGTGGTCAAGCCATGGAACTCACTTCCGTAGGATGTGGTCAGGGCTCCGTCAGTCCATGTCTTTCATAAACTTTTACAGCGTCTACCACTCACTTGTTACTTGAAACGTACTTACTAATCTTATTTTAGTTTAGGAACGGCGTTAGTGGCCCTGAGCCCTGCCGTTATCGTTGCCTTGTGGCTAAAGACGGTTATATTATTATTATTATTATTATTATTATTATTATTATTATTATTATCAAATGAAAAATAATCACATGCAAAGGGAAAGGCCGAGAAATTCGCATCCTACAAAACGGCACTAAACGGGTAGCAGCTCTGAAGAAGCACAAATATTAGTCGGAACAATTATGAAAAGAAAAATGATTGTTCACTTAACGTGCAATATTTTCCCTCAAGCCTCCTCCGACTACACGTTTTTAAGTGGTGATGGGGGGAAAGAGGAGGAGGTGAAGGTGAAAATAAATATTGGGGCTCACATTTAAACAGCAGGGGCATCAAAATAACTAACTCTAGGCGGTTCAAAAAAAAAAGAAAGAAAAAAAAACAACTTGAAGGAAGGGATACGTTAATTTGCTCTGGGACCACCTTATTTGAATATGTACAGAGCAACAGCTTATTAATACGAATAAAAATACATCGTTAGATTGAGGATTTTAGTAAGTGTATTAAATGGTATTAAAAACTCTTATTGGAAAATTGACCTGGTTATCACCCTTTTTTTCTAATAGTATGGAGTTACAGGCGTATTCCAAAAATCCGCTTAAGGGCGAGTGGGGCTAAAGGTGAGTGGAAGGGTCAAAACGCATCTAAACGGAGTAGAAGACCCTCAGATGTTACGACACTCGCATTCGCTTTTGTGGCTGTACTAAAATTGTTGACCCTTACCTTACATGTTTGCACTCACATTTGCCCTCTCACTCACATTTGAGTGGCTTTCTGGAATACGGCTGTTAGAGTCGGTTTGTTAGAAAGCTTTACATTGAAGCTTAAGAGGGTTATATCTACCTTTAGAGGTGTATAAAGTAAAAGATAACAATAACCACACTCACTGTGAACTCATTGAAATTAAAAACACAAGTCCAATCACAGTATAAACACAGATCAAAACAGGAGCTTTCGCCCTGCCCTGCATGGCTTGTAGTTGCTTACCAACAGTGGGAGGAGCCAGGTTTGAATGGGGTGGCAGTTGAGAATGCCCAGTAAGACTGGGCGAAAGCTCGTGTTTTGATCTGTGTTTATACTGTGATTGGGCTTGAGTTTTTAATTTTAAAAGATAACAACGTTAGAAGGTATTAGACAGGAACGAGTTTCGTTTTCGTTAGTTGGTTTGTATGGAAAAAAAATGAGTTATTAGGACACGCCTATGTTCCATGAATACCAAGGGTACGGGGTGTGTGAAGGGAATACAAGTGACAGGTAAAGGGAGAATTGACCATTGGCAATGTTTCAACAAGACAAAAAAAAAGAAACACCCACAGAGGCAAGACACATTAGAATGGGGTATTGGGTAGAGTTAGTAAATATCTAAACTCAGCCTGGTCGTACCCCGTGAGTTCCCCGAATCTTCAGGTAGATTGTAGATCGTGTGTAGATCGTAGGGTGGCCAACGGGGATCGAACTCTAAATCGTTTAAGGTGGGGTTTTCTCACCATCCCTTGGCAGACTGTTCCTCGGGTGTTCGTTGGGGGGGGGGGGGGGGTGTAAAGGGCTAGCGCGTTTCCCACATGCACCTTTGTGGAGAGTTAACTAAATATTCTCCTTAACAGGTTCCCCTCTACACTTTGTGCCCTGTTAGGTGAGGACGCATCGTCCTATCTTCAGTGTGTTTTAGGAGCGAGAGTGGTTATATACGCTTTGGCATTTTTAGATTGATACACCCCCCCCCCCAAACTTCATGGAAGGGGTCAGGAGTACTAAGCCCAACAAAGGGACCTATGGATTTGGAGGGGTAACCCCTGCACGCTGTGTAGTGTTGAACTGTATTAGTCCAGAATGTCGTGTGGAATCTTTTTTCGGAGTGGTCTCCTGATTACCCCTACATCGACCCGGGTCACACCTGGTACCTTGACTCAATCCCATAAGCATGCTCTAAAGGATTATTACATTTGGGTACATGTGAAAAGTTTAGGCTTAAGTACAAATTCCCGGCCTTATTGGTAATTATCTAGATTAGGGGCACCACACCAAATTACTTAATAGTTGTACTAACCAACGCTACTCTTCATCCTAACACCATTTCGCATCACAAAATCCGGGGGAAACGTTATAAACTTCTCAAAAAAATTATTTAAAAGATGTGAAATGCTAGTTACCGACACGCTAAAGCTACGGAGGTGGCAGCCATACTGTGAAGTGTTTGATTCGAGAAGCAGGGTAGCCGGAAAACCCGATTTTCACAACAACAAACGTTGCGGAAATTTTTCTTTCGTTGTTTTGTTATTGCCAATTTCGTTTGATTTTGTTGTCATTGTCAGTTAGGTTAGGTAGGTTAGGTTAGGGTAGATAGGTTATGTTAGGTTAGGGTAGATAGGTTAGGTTAGGTTACGTTTCCGTAAAATTTTAGTGAGGTGCAAATCGGGTTTTCTGGCTACCCTTCTTCCCTCACAATATGGCTGTGGCCGCCGCTGCTTTAACACGTATGTGACTAGCATTTTCCGTCTTTTTTGAAATTTTTTTTTACAACCTTACACCCTTTTTTCCCGGGTTTTATGATGTGAAATGGTGTTAGGATGAAGAGTAGCGTAATACAAAAATTAAGTGATTTGGCGTGGTGCCCCTAATCTAGATAATTACCCAAATTCCCGACACTACGTGGTTGGTCACCAAACTGAGGTGTGGAGTAAAAACTGGGTGTCCGACCATAGCTTTAATACAATGGAATTATTCACTTAGCTGCCCGTTGAAGTTCTTGGCGGAGTGGCTCGGTAGTGAGGTCCTGGGTAACATAGATTCTTCCGATTTCATGTCTCAGTGGTAACCCGATGATGGTGAGCAAAGAAAAACGATAATTGGTAGGATTGTCGATTAATCTTTGATGGTGAGGGCAGAAAACAAGCTCCACCCCAGTCCTATATTGATGATTGGCATTGTTCACTCCTGGTGGTATTGGCGTGAACCCAAAGGTTCAAGGGAAGGTATGTTACAATTACGTTGACGCAGGTCTCCATTGTTAGGTATTGTAAACAATTACTCAAGATGATCGTTTGGTTTTCTAACAGATAGTCTTTTTTGGCGATTATCACCCAGTTTCGACGATAAAGGGTTAAAGGGTTTAACGAGCGTTAACCACTCCTGGTCATCTGCCCGAAGCCCTAAGGCCCTATGTCTGCAACAGCCAGATTCCCAGGCAGTCACCCACCCAAGTATCAATCCAGCCCAATGCTGCTTAACTTCGGGTCTGCGGCCTTGCAGTGCTGGAAACACCGGTTCTCGTCAGTTTCGACGATCTCACTACCATACAACAATGCTTGTAATAATGCCAGCAAGCTTGATGCCTTCATCCCAGGCCTGGAGTACTGAGCTCGACAACGGGCCAGCACGCTCACAACAAAGAACGAATTGTTCTGACGTTCTTTTGCTCAGAAAGCTTGACAATGCGACTGTGCGTGCAACAATGTTTGCACAAAAAACGAATCCTAATGCCGATTTTCCCCTTCAGCAAACAAAGATGATGTCGCAATAACAATGCCAGTGAATGCGCTTTTCAATTGTTACGCGTTGGGTGATAAATATATTGGTTATTACCCTCTTTCCTCGTACTCAGCTCCCTGCGGGACCTCGACATTGTTAATCTCAGTACTACTCGGAAAGTGGGTAATAACCTATACATCCTGGCGTGTAGCTTGATAAAGAAAAGAAAAATAATCACACGAAAAAGGAAAGGTCGAGAAATAACTTTTCATATCCTACGAAACGTTAACGGGTAACCGTTCTAAAGAGGCACACATTTTAGTCGGTACAATTAAAGGAAGAAAAATGATTGTTCAGTTGACGTGAATACTTTTCCTCAAAAAACATTACCCAAATTATTAGGTTGCAAATTTTTCTTTATGCCAAATAGTAGCATGAGTAATGTTATTCAACAAATTTCGAATTCTTTGTTAAAACTGCGTAAAATGCTGCACGTATTTGAAGAAAGTTAGAAAGTTACACAAAATGTAAATCGGCATATTTTCCTTTTACGGTTAAATATTCCAGATATAAACCAACCAACAAACAGTTTTCACTAATTTAGCTTTTTCTTTTTCATTAAGGAACTGGAAAAGTAAAGAAATTAATTAAAACATGGTTGTTACGGGTATACATTGATACATTTGTTGATAATTTGTTTGTTTTTTATGTTAGTTTTGCATGGCAATAGTTGTTTTGTCTGGTTGTACTTTTTTTTTTTAACTTTTTATGTACTGTATTTTTGCTTGATTTGTTGTATTTGACGTACTTGAGTTAATAATAATAACAAAGTATGTTTTTTTCCTGAATTATCGAAGTCATGCAGTTTTCAGGAATAAATATACTTTGTTATTATTATTATTAATAAATAGAGAAGTATAAAACTATAGAATGAAGTCTGTTGAGAATATAAAGAGAAATGATGTACAAATTTACGTCCAAGTGCGTCTAACTACTAATGTTTTTTTTTTTGTACTAATGTGTTAATTTATTAATGTGTTTATGTAAGTCATTGTAGCTCAAACAAATTTCATTAAAACTTCGAGCGATGTCATGCAATAAAAAAAAATAATTATTATTATTATATGCCTATTTTTCTTCATTCTGATATAGCAGGTACACAAAAGGTGACCGATAGCATAGACTGCCAATACTTGCTTTGCTTTCAATTCTGAAGAGACTGCAGTTTATTTAGGTTTGTAGACACTAACTGGAAATTTGAAAGTCACATAGATAATTTAATTTTGAAATTAGGACAAAAAATGCCAAAATTGTATCAATTAAGAAAAATGCCAAAAAAGAAAAAAAAAATAATAATGTGTGATGCATGGATAGAAAGTCATCTGAGATATGTAATTGAAATCGCAGGGATTCGTCGCCTTGTCGCTCGTGCGCCGCATAGAGTACTATATCTGCGGCTTGCGAGCGATGAGACTACGAGCCCTTGTGGTTG
This sequence comes from Lithobius niger, assembly GCA_023313725.1. Lineage (NCBI taxonomy): Eukaryota > Metazoa > Arthropoda > Chilopoda > Lithobiomorpha > Lithobiidae > Lithobius > Lithobius niger. The sequence continues at coordinate 18,444 of JAHWFP010014803.1, read as the reverse complement.
AAATTTATACATTGACAGCAAACTATTTACTGGAACGGTTGCAAAGGACGCAAAATAGGATTATAAGATTTTTAACAAAAAAGCGTAAACAGGAGAAAATGTATATAAAACTGAACATTTTAAAGGTAAAACAGCTACGTAATTACCTTGTTATTTTTAAAGAATTTTTTTTTTTTTTTGTACTTACAAGCATTTTAAAACATGTCGCGAGTCACGGAGACATGCCAAGTACAAAATTCCTTTATGGAAAAATGAATATGAAAAACGAAATAGTGGTTCTTATCTTCCTTACATTTTTAATAACCTACCAGATGAAATTTTAAAAATTAGTAATTCCAGAATTTAAAACATAAAATTAAACATGAATTTAAACATGAAACTCAAGCTTAAACCGATTTGTTAATTGCATGAATTCCTGTATACATTGTTGGTGTTGGCGAATTATTTTAAATTTAGTGATTTTATAAGATTTCGAATTTAAAATTGTATTGTATTATGTAATTAATGCTGTTTTAAGGTTTTTTTTAAACTTTCAAAATATCCCAACATTTTTAGCGTATTATGCTGGTTTGGGTTTTTCTGGGGTTTTTTTTGGGCCGATCATATCTTGATCATGCAACTTAATGAACATTTATTTTATTTATTTAGAACATGAATTTTACTGTAAATAATTTTATTTTTTAACTTGCAGTGTTTATCATATGTAGTACTTTTATGAAGTACTGGAAATAGGTTTTTAATTTTTTTAATTTTATTAACCAGTGTTTGATTTGGATCTTCTAAATGATGTGTAAAATTTAATTTTTCACTATATAAACATTAACTTTTAATACTTTTTATATTAGGATTTTACCAACTTTATACTCAGTGCACAATCAAGCTCTCCTAGGTTTGTGCATCTAACTGATTAAAATTATGATTATTAAAAAAAATTATTATTATTATTATTATTCGTGACTTAATTAATACTTGAAATATGCGATTTAGTTTTTTTGCTCGCCGTTTTGTTGCGTTTTTGCGTGTAATAAGAATAATCAGAATAATCAGAAATCGAGGAGTTGTTGGATGGATGCACGCTCAATTCACTTAATTGCTGACTAATCATGTTCGATCATATTCGTCCCCTCCGATCAGGGAATATAAGATGCCGTTAATGCATCACGTATCATCTGACTATCACTTGCAATGCGATAGTACTTTCTTGGTAGTGCCGCATAAGTAACTAAAAGTCTATAGTCCACAATAGCCGTACAAACGATCATCGCTCTGGCATGTGCAGAAGGGCTTTGAATGAAGTGCGCATGCGCAAATTTGCTGATGCCTGGTGTCAAATGGTTAACCTATGAACTCAAACAACTGCGGTCCATATCCTGTTAATTGCTCTTTTGCATAAATATTGCTCACCTATGTATCCTGCTGTTAAGTGACGTTCACTGGTCGGAAGGCAGGAAAAAAAACATTAAACATGAATAAAAAAAAAACTATTCTTCATAAGTGAATTATCGCTAAGTGTAATTTCCGAATCTAATGAAAGGTAGTAAGCTGCACGCACGCTCAGTTTCCTTTTCCGGTTTTCCCTTTCCCTGTGTTATTTAAATGCACAGGCGTGTCAAAAAAAAATGTGGTGGACGGGGGAGGGGGGGGGGGGGGGGGCTGGATCGGCTGCAAAACGGGAACCGAAAATCCACCGTAGGAACACGTAAAACGGTTGACAGTGTACTATAGAGAGCTGACGTCGCTATCTTGGAAACATGGCGCCCGATATCTTTTATTTTTCCCAATATATCTCGGTAACGGTTGCTCAGGCCTGAAAATATGTTCCGTTCAAAAATGTAGAGCAAGGAATTTTTTACAAAACATGTTCTATTAATTCTTTTCGTAGATTCAATGATTCAGCCGATAAACGGTGTGGAAGAATATTGACCTAATGCCGCCATCTTGGAAACATGCACCCGAAATAGGTTTTTGTCAATATATTAGGTAAAGAAAGGAGATGTGCAAAGTTCGTTTAATGAGATTCCCTTCTTTAAATCATAATATCGTTTCTTAAGGAATTTAAAACTTCTTGGGCCTTTAAGGTATTTCAGTAGGTTGAACACTTTATTCTGTTACACCAAATCTAGGTCGAATTGCGGAATATTTCATAATAAGCTAATTTTTGGCACAGATGGTCGTAATGGTCCTAGGTTCAACATACTAAAAATCCTCGGCTGTCCGTGTTGAGCTAACGTCACTATCTTGGAAACATGGCGCCCGATATCTTTTTTTTTCCCCAATATATCTCGGTAACGGTTGCTCGGGCCTGAAAATATGTTCTGTTCAAAAATGTAGAGCAAGGAATTTAGTACAAAACATGTTCTATTAATTCTTTTCGTAGATTCAATGATTCAGCCGATAAACGGTGTGGAAGAATATTGACCTAACGCCGCCATCTCGGAAACATGCACCCGAAATCGGTTTTTGTCAAGATATCACGGAAACGGCTGCACAAAATATGTTTAATCCGAAATTGTAGAGCATGGAATTGTCTACAGAAAAGGTTCTATTCGTTTTTTGTTTTAACTGAGTCAATGGTTCAGCGAATAAACGGTGTCAAAGAGGCCACACACGTGGCCCCAAATGCACCCAATGTACATTAAGCTACAATTCATATAGTTGTATATTTTGGGGCCCAAAATTGATGGAATTTGCCACTTTCTGTGAAAAGCATGAATACATATGAAGAGTAACTGGAAAAATAGTTATGGTAGCAAGTTTACAAAACCCCCTGCGGGGAGGTGGAGGGGGTGATTTACCCGACCAAAAACGGTAGTTGTAGTGATTTTCGTGTTCAAAATATACTTGCGAGCCCTCTAATAGGCCGAAATGGATATGCTTAGAATTTTCTAAAGGCGTGGGGATATATATATTATATTATTATATATTATTTTAGGAGTAAAATCAGAAAATGCAACGAGTAGAGGCATTTTTTAGTAGAAGCGGTAACTATTTTTTTTCTGAATAAGGAACATGTAAAGAAGCAAGATATAAACGTTGCCAAATTTTCTTCTCAATTTTAAGGCCGGAAATGAGCCGCCATCTTGGAAAATGGCACTAATTAGAGGTTTTCTAATATTTTTAATATCTTGGCTTCTACTAATCCGTTTTTCTTTTTCTTTACACCAAATAATAGGATTTGAAACCTACTACCTTTCATTATAGAATAATTATTTCGATATTTTTGATGGTTTACTAACAAATTTTAACTTAAAGACAAAAAACATGTATTTGCTCTTCCTACACTTTCGCAATAAACGTAAAATAACCTCTAACGCCTAGACAAATAGTTTTAATGCTTATGTAAATCTTGTAGCACAGAACATTACCTTTAATTTGGTATATAGAACATCTATTTCACATAGAAGTGAAGTAATGGTTACGCAAACATATGAGTACCACGGTATTTTTTTTTTATAAAGAATAGATAAGGGACAGAAAAGGGACCGATTGCTCGCCTCCGGAAATCGATCAAATTTACACCAGTTATAGGTTATTATATTACAAACAGGGCCGGATTTATAAGTAGGCCCGAGAGGCCCGGGCCTATAGCGGCACTTTTTTAGGGGCGGCATGACAGCTTAAAAACAATTGTACGTGAGAAAATATGGTGCTAGTTTTGCGGGTGTTCCTCCTTTCATGAAAATTTTTTAACCAAATGCTGGCGCCATCCATCGTTAGAATTAAGCAAACCGCAGCACAGAATAAAAACGTTACGAAATACCGCATCCTGTCAAGAGATGACACTATAAATAAGTTGCTGCAATCATGTGCAATACATCATACAAATAATGCTTTTTCTCAACAGTAACCGTGCAGTACCGTGTAGACCGATTTTGAAGTTACCAACGACTAATTTTTCCCCAAATATCTGCGAATTGATCAGGGTATAACAATTCAACATTTTTTCTCTATCAAGTCAATGTCGATATATCAGTACTGATTGAGTGCAGGGTCGGTGTTGTGTGTGAGTAGGGCCTATTGATTTTTTCTTTAAATCGTAGTTACGTTATTTACGACTCACTTTTCATTGTATGGCCATTTTGTGTAGGGTTGGTTGTCATGCGTAGAAATGAAATAAAATGAGTAGCAAAATGAGTAGCCATGAGCATGTGAAACTAAGCAACGCTCATTACCAGAAAACAGGGGAACCAAGGGAAGAAAGGAACAAGGTCCTAGTAACCAAATCCCTAAAATTTCTTAATTTAAGTTCAAAAAGCAACAGAAATAGGTTACTTTATTTTTGCCCTACCAGTTTTCCATGGATCGCAAACGAATCTACAAATTAAAGTGGCACTATCACCGATTGAAATGCGAAAGAAAATACCGTGGCGCCGTCTAGCGGCAATGATATTGTTAACCTTTATAGCTTGCTCCCTGGTGCACGAGGACGAACCAAATTTTCCCTCCATCATTAAGGATGTCGTGGCTTGTTTTGTCATTAAAAGAAATGCCGTTATGCATTTCTTCGCTTGATGCAAACAAGTGCTAGATGGTACTACATAGCGCTAGATGTTGTCAGATTTCGTCTGCTTTCAGTCGGTGATAGTGCCACTTTAAGA
>JAHWFP010014803.1:0-13746 GCA_023313725.1 Lithobius niger | reverse complement strand
GTGGGGCACTGAAGAGCGGCGTTATGTCTGGGCCTACGGGCGGCAGGAGCATAAATCCGGCCCTGATTACAAATGGAAAAAAATGGAGAAACACGCTGAATCTCCCCCCTGAGAGGGGGGGGGGGATGTACCACTCCCCCTCCCCCTCAGTTTCAATGCATATTTAACGTAAAAATCTACCCTATGCTCTAAAATCGTGGTTTACCTATACATGTTCTAATTTTAAAGCGGAACTCCCAATTTTTTAAGTACATCTGCAGTCTTCCTACTTAACTCGTTGTATTTATGGGCATCTTAAATATGAGTCGCGTTATGGCCATTTTCCTATTTTGTTTTTAAATTCCTTTGTGCAGTAATAATATTTTTTTACTAATGAAAATAGTGGTCTTAGATATTTCGATATGCTGGTTCTCATGATCCCATTCGTTTTGGTGTTTAACATGTTATTTAACAGCTGTAATTATAACGCCCTGCATTTTAAATAAAATTCCGCTGACAGGCAAGACATGTGTGGTCCACGTATGGTTTGTTTTATTATTGAAATATATGTACAAATTATGCATTCAAACTTTATTTAATTTGTGTTATCCTTGTTGGAAGGAATGCATACATATTATCCAATTAAGCCTAATTACATCATTAACTTAATTAAGGGGCTTACTGAGTGGTTGAATTCGAAAATTCCTACCCCTTTCAGCTCCGTACATTACTAATAAACAAATGAATGATGGGCTGCATTAAAGGTCAATATTTCTGACCCGCCCTTCATAAATATCCTAGTTATGAGAATTAGGAAGTTTGAAAGTGTACAGTTAATTCAAAAATCACTATGCATTTCGAATGCTACGATGTTAATTTAACCTTTAAATCAGCATAGAACGGCCATTGTGAGTGATAAGTAGTAGATATCCGTGAGTCCTTATCAATTTAATGGCTATAATTGCTCGCGAGCAAGAAACGGCTAGTCCAATATCGAGGGGGTGGAGGGAAACACGAGTGAGCGAAGCCCACGAGTTTTTCCCTTCACCCCCGAGATAGTGAACTAGCCGTTTCGAGCTCAAGAGCAATTATAGCCGTTAAATCGACAAGGACTCACGGATATGTATTTTAATGCTAAGGTGTGACGTTGAGCTAATTTTATCGTGTTATTAGAGATTTTTAAAGACTTGTTTCAAGAATTTAAGATTTTCTAAATGCGACTTATGTAAATTCCTAAACGGAAGTTCCGGTTTAGAAACGGGGTTGGAAGCTTCCTGGGTATGAAGGCCGACCGAAGGGGAGAGACGCTGCGTAATACCGATGTTTGTGTTTAAGGTAAAACTGTATTTTTTCTACTTTAATAGTTTAAATAAGATGAGTATATAAAATGCGCTATTCGCTTGAGTCTCGTACGATTTTAGGTGTGTTTAGGAAGTGTCAGTAGCCTAGTTTTCGTACCGTCGGAACGAAAGATTGCCGGGTTGCCGGTTGGCCCATTCCTCCGTGGTTGGGGGTCTAGCATAGTACGCGAGTGTTTTTTTTTTCCGTGTTAGACTAGAAAGAAAAATGTCGCAGGTTGTAAATGTGCCTGTTTATGCTGGTAGCATTTTGTTATGTACGGTAATTTTACAAAGTCGGGTCATATGTCACATGGTAGAGCAGGGGTTGTGTAGACCCGCGTAAAAAGTGTTAGATTATCAAAAAAGTGTGGGTAAAAAAAAAGTGTGGGTTATCAAAATTAACCCACTGTGACGTTTGTGGGTTTTCAGATTAACCGTATATACGACTACACTTTTAGCATGGGGATGTATTAGTGTGACGTCACCACCATGCATTAAGTAATAGATATCCGTGAGTCCTAGTCGATTTAACGGTTATAATTGCTCGCAAGCGAGAAACGGCTAGTCCACTATCGAGGGGGTGGAGGGAAACACGAGTGGGCAAAGCCCACGAGTTTTTCTTTCCAGCCCCGAGATAGTGGACTAGCCGTTTCGAGCTCAAGAGCAATTATAACCGTTAAATCGACCAGGACTCACGGATATGTATTTTAATGCTAAGGTGTGACGTCGAGCTAATTTATCGTGTTATTAGAGTTTTTAAAAACTTATTTCAAGAATTTAAGATTTTTTTTACATGCGATTTATGTAAATTCCTGAACGGAAGTTCCGCCTTAGAAACGGGGTTGGAAGCTTCCTGTGTATGAAAGCCGACCGAAGGGGAGAGACGCTGCATAATACCGATGTTTGTGTTTAAGGTAAAACTGTATTTTTTTCTACTTTAATAGTAATAAGATGAGTATATAAAATGCGCTATTCGCTTGAGTCTCGTAGGTTTTCAGGTGTATTTCAAATTGTCAGTAGTCTAGTTTTCTTACCGTCGGAACGAAAGAGGGTTGGGCCATTCCTCCGTGGGTGTGGGTCTAGCATAGTACGCGAGGTTTTTTTTTGGTTTTTTTTTGTTAGGCTAGAAAGAAATGTGTTGCAGGTTGTAAATGTGCCTGTTTATGCTGGTTGGATTTGTGTTGTGTACGGTAATTTTACAAAGTCGGGTAATATGTCACATGGTGGAGCAGGGGTTGTGTAGACCCTCGTAAAAAGTGTTAGATTATCAAAAAAATGTGGGTTATCAAAATTAACCCACTGTGACGTGTGTGGGTTTTCACATTAACCGTATATAACGACTACACTTTTAGCATGGGGATGTATTAGCGTGACGTCACCACCGTGCATTAAATAAATTTAATTAGCCTTAGTGGAAAGAAGACATCGCTACTTTTCAGGAAAGTCTAAGTTTAGCCATTTAAGTTTACTAGGTTGATTGCAGGAGTATATTCAAGACGAAAATCGTGACACATGTTGACCGCTACGACAGTATCACTTCACCTTCAAATGGACGAAAGATGACCTTTATGAAAGATAAATAAGTTTTATTGGCCTTGGTGGATAGAAGACATCACCACCTTTCAGAAAAGTCTAATTATAGCCATTTAAGTTAAGTAGGACGCTTACATATTTTGACACATTTTGACTGCTATGACATTGCCACTTCGTTTTTAAACGGAAGTAAGATAGTACCTAAGTAAGATATAGCTGGAGAAAATTTGGTAGTTGCCCGAAAACGAAAAATCAGACCATTTTTTTTTGTCCTTTACCAACTATACTACTAGGGATGGATCGGTTTCAGTTTTTTGACTTCGGTTCCGGTTTCGGTTTTCACCCCCAAAAAACCTCGGTTTCGGTTTCGGTATCGGTTTTTGCAACCATCCACCCCAACTAGCTATTTCTATTTTTTCCCCTGTAATACTGGCTTCTAACTCACTCTTTTTTCACTTTCAGCCGCGTGATAGACCATGGGTATAGCTGTGGCACTATTTTCCTTTATTTTCATTTTAATAACTAGAAGCTTTGTTGTCATTCATACGTAGAAAATAATAATTATTTTTAAAAAATAAGGAATTTTTGATTTTTCGAATACCGTACGAAAAACCGCCACAAAATCCGAATCGGTTTCGGTTTCGGTTTTCAGTAAAAACCGAAAATTCGGTTTCGGTTATTGACTCATCCCTATATACTACACTATGTTAATTTTAAGAAATTGCGTATGTTACCCATATACTAGCGTATTCATTACTCCACTTCTATGGGACCGAAATAGATGTTCTATATACCAAATTAAAGGTAATTATCTGCACTACAAGACCTTACATAGGCATTAAAACGATTGGTGTAAGCGTTAGAAGTTTATTTTCGTTTACAGCGAAATTTAACGATGAGCGAATGCACGTTTTTTTAACTTTAAGTTAAATCTGTTAGAAATATCGAACGTGTTATATGTAATGTTATATGTATGTACGTTTCAAATGCTTTTATATGGTGAAAAGAAAAACGGATTGGCAGAAGTCAAGATATAAAAAATATTAGAAAATCTCTCAATGGCGCCATTTTTTTCCAAGATGGCGGCTCATTTCCGGTGTTAAAATTGTACAGAAAATTTGGTAACGTTTATATCTAGCTTCTTCACGTTCTTCTTGTTCAGAAAAAATTAGTTACCACTTCTACTAAAAAATGCCTTTAGCTCGGAAACTGTGGCCTTTTCTGAATTCTTCTCCTAGACTATAACCAAAATTGTTTAACTTAGATAGGAACCGTCCTACACCCATTCAATGGTGCAGAGGTAATGACGTAGCAGCGAAAGCGTGTAGTGAATTTCGAATTCAAAGTGCTCTACCGAGCCCTCTAATAGCAAGAAATGGACATGCTTAGGATTTTCTGAAAGGTGGGGGATCTATTCTTTCCATCAATCCTAACCGAAATTGTGTAGCTTAGTTATGGACCAACCTATGCCTAGTTAAAGGCGAAGAGGTAATGGCGTGACGGCAAAAGCGTTTGTTGATTTTCAAATCCAAAGTGCTCTTGTGAGCCCTCTAATAGCCCGAATTGGACACGTTTAGGATATTATGAAACGTGGAGATCTATTCTTTCCACCAATCCTAACCGAAATTGTTTAGCTTAGGTACAAATACTCAATCTTTACAGCAAAGCAGGTTAAAGATGGTTTTTGTTGCCCAACCGAAATAATACATTACCTGTTTTATATGCACTCTCTCAGGTTCAGTGCTTCTTCCAGAGAAAAAACAATGAAAGTTGGCTTCCCTGCCAGTCTCATAGTTATTCTACTGCGCCTGCCCGGACGCAGTCTTCCCTATATAAACGCCGGTGTGGCATTCATTTCTCATCTCTCTACGAACCTGAAGGCAACCGGTGTAGAGATATGAAAATTATTCCTGTAGGACTTGAAAGGTGTGTTGTGTAAACTGGTTGGTGTAGGTGCGTCAGAGGCATTGGTTGTGAATGGAACTGGCTGGAAGCTGAGGAGCTTACCGAAGGAAGCGCTTGCAAGCAGGTTCCAGGGTAAAGGAGAAACAGCCGCCGCCGCCGTTTTAGGTGACTGGAACCCTTAGGGATCGTTGAAGCGACAAAGTCACAGCAACAGTAAGTTATTATCACGTTGTACCGAAGAGGGCAATAAAACCCATTTTAACCTAGCCTAGTACTGAAAAGGACGGCAGACTCGGACAGGAAGGAACCCGAGGTTGTGTAGGTGGTCTGTCAGAGCATTGTTATGTTCCGAGGTATCCCTGCTGGAAAAAAGGAGCAGCTTTTGGCCTGGCAATATACCGGAGGAAAGGCCAGAAGGAAGACCGAAGGTAGGTCCGTGAGGATGGGCACGGGCCGGATCGTAGATGACTATGACGGTAAAGGTGCCCTAATGCATTTGTTTGTAAGAGGTGTCCCGGAACTGGGTTGGGACGACGTGATTCTTGGGAGCACCTTCGAGAGGGCTATAGATGGAAAGGAGTTGTCAACTCAAGGCCAGGAATGGCAAGGTGTTTAGGAACGTGTGAGTTGAGTCGAACAGAAAAGGATGACCAAGGGTTAAGCTGATGAATCTCCATAGGGGTGGCGAAAGGAGCAGGAGGCAGGATAGCTTGGAAGAGATCTCCCTAATGCCGACCGGTAATAGGATCACAAGTAACTGCCGGTCACTTTGAATTCTTCTTCTTGTGTATGTCGTCTTTCTGTAGTGTTTTGGTTTGGAATCCAATGGGGACGGAATGGACAGTAATTTCGGATGAGGAACGAAAGACGTAGATCGAGGAGGAAAGGACCATCATCCTCTTAATGTAGCGTGGACCGTTAAAGCAAACGCTTCGCTGGCAAAAAGGTTCAGATCAATAGGAGGTAGTTGCGGACCGGTGGAGGTGGTCAACTTGGCAACAACTTTCCGGACTTTCGAGGTGAAGGTAGAGGCAGGTGAAGCGTTACGTAGTGTGTGAGAGGTCCCTGGAGGGGGAACGTAGGTTTCGTACCGGAGGAGGCTGGCTACAAGGAATCGGTAACGGGAGCGTAGAGCCGGAATGGGATGCATTGTTTAGCGAATCCAGAAGAAGAACGGGAGACAAGAAACATCCCGGAGGAATGGTGGTGGAACTTGGTGAACCCGGGTAGGGTGCAGAAGAGCCATCCTCGACGGAAGGAACGGATGAGGTTTTCATTAGTCCTTTACGAAGGAGCGGAAGGTGAAAGGTAGCAAAGGTAGAAGCGGAGGAGGTCGTCCGTCCGCGGAGTGGTGGAATGCGGAATGACAACATAGAATTGTGGGGAGTGCTCAGAATGACCACTCGCAGTGATCGCCCTAGGAGAAATGATCTGAAAGGAGGCTGCGCAGGATGATGCGCAGATGGTGGCAGCGCGGAGGGATATTACTCCCCTTATTATAGAAGTAGAGTAAGCCTCGCTGGAAGCGGAGGGAGGCGGAGGCTGACACTACAGGCTAGTAGTGAAATGGTCAGAAGCCAAGGAGGCTGTGCAGCAGTAGTGCGTAGTGGGTGGCAATGTCGGTAGTTGGCGGGTATCGTCAGCCGGAGGGTTGGTGTAGAGTCCTTCACACAGCGTGTTGGCTGCAATGCTGAGGACGTCCGCCTGGGATGTGGTACGCAAACCGAGGCGGAGGATGTGGTCGTTGTGGATTTTTTTTTTGAAAATTTAGGCTCTTGGACAGCTTGCCGTCAGGAACGATCGTTCTTGATGCTTCGCCATCCGATGAGGACGTCAGTAATTTTAATGTGGTGGTGAGGAACGTAGGACTGCTGTACCTAGACTGAACAAGTCCCCCCCCCCTTTCTCCCGTGAGCAGGAGATCGACGGGCAACATGAGGCGGAAGGCGGAGGGCAGAAGGCGGAAGGTGTTCCGCAGGGAACGCAGCCACACTTCCATGGACAAGGCCGAGTTCCATATAATAATAATAATAATAATAATAATAATAATAATAATAATAATAATATTATTATTATATTAATATTTTGCCGCAGGAGCAGCAGGTCTGGCAAGGATCCGAGGATCACTGACAGCCAGCCTTGACTAAGCGCCACAGGAAAGCTATGCTACAAAAGCAAAAAGAAAAGATATAAATACGAAATTACCAATAAACTTCGGGACGTTTCAAGAATGGTTTCAAGCAACGCTTTGACATGATTGACCGAAAATGTTTTGGACTGCAAGCAGGGACTGCAGCTTCGGGAAGGTAGTTCCAGACAGGAACTACTCTCAAGGAAAAGAAGTTCCTTCTACAATCGTGGTACGAAGCTTGTACGGTCAATTTAAACTGGTGGCCACGTGTATTGACACTTGGTGCTAAATGAAACGAAGGTAGATCAATTTCCATGAAGCCCCTGACAATCTTAAAAGTGAGATAAAGATCCGCACGAAGTCTTCGCAGCTCCAGTGACTCAAGGTTTGCCATAACTAGTCTTTCCGTATATGTTAAGATCCTTAAACTGACGATGCCCTTTGTAAAACGCCGCTGGACACGCTCGATCTTATCGATGTCCCCTAAGAGAGATGGTGACCACACCTGGCTTGCAGATTCAAACAATGGACGAATGAACACTTTAAAAGCCCAAACTTTAAGGTTCATTTTACCAGATGTAAAACATCGATTTACAATGGCCAACCGTCTGAAAGCCCCGGCAACAATCTGGTCACAATGTTTTGTACTCTTTAGGTCCGCATTAAGGCAGACACCAAGATCGTTGACAGAATAAACGTCAGGAATTTGGCAATTACCCCCCCCCAAAAAAAAAAAAACTATGAGACTGGTTATTTTTTCCGATATGGAAGGCCAGACATTTCGGGACAGCAAGTGGCAACTGCCAGTCTCTACTCCAATCGAAGATATATTTAAGATCGAACGTGGTAGAAGATGATGGTGTAAGGTCATTAATGGGGGCATCCACCTTTAGATCGTCAGCGAATTTGTATTGGAAAGTGACGCCCTCGCGGCACTATAAATCGTTGACAAAAACAACGAAAAGCAGCGGGCCCAGTACTATCATGTTGAGGAAGGGTAGATTGAACCGTGCAGGTGGACTCTTCAGGGAGCAGCGTGGAGGAGAGCTGCCGAGGTCGATGGTAGAAGAAGACGAGTTAGTCGCAGCGTCAGAGCATATCTGCAAAGAAAGCTGCGCAGTAGGATGCGCAGATGGAGACGGCGCGGAGGGATATCATACCCCTCAACGAAACAACAGCATCCAATGCTGGGGGGGGGGGGGAGGTGTAAGTCGATGATAGGCAGTGAAACGGTCTAACCCAAAAAAGCTGTGCAGAGGCAATGCACAGCGGTGAAGGGGACCGAGGACGAGGAACACCGTTAATCCGGACTGATCCTCACACCGTCCACACGCAACAATGACGTGAGCCGCCTTGGGCAGAAGCCAAGAGTAACGGTCGTTCCGAGGGAAGGCGGTGGAACAGTGGAGGGCGGAGAGAAAGCGGATGAGGAACGTTGAATCGGGCGAGGAGCAGGAAACAACCGCATCGCATGGCAGGCAGAGAAAAAAAGAGATTTTTTAGCTTTCATGGTCGGCGAGGACTTTTTTTAGTCTTTATGGTCAGCGGAGGTCCTTTAAGTCTTCATGGTCGGCGGAGGAGTAGGTAACGAATTCATTGGTGATGCGTAGTGTGGTGATGGCAAGTTCGTATGGTTGAAGAATAGGAAGCGACCTGGCTGCTTAATTCCGTCCGCTTCGGATGGGAGGTGGATGGAGAATCATGGAATGCATGATCCCAGACTTCAATGTGAATGGACAGGTGAAGACGGAAGGATTATGTCTTTTGTACAGGAATGGTGTGAGGAGGCAAATACCGGCAGGTGGATAACTCTTGGTGCTGAGAGGGTGGTGGTTTTGGTGCCAGAGGTGTGATTCCTTGCATGGTAACAGGATGGGAACGTGGCTGGACTTCGAAAGGTCATTCCGGGTCGCAGAGCGGTCTGTTGAAAGTTGGGAATGTGAACGGTAGGTGTAAGCATCCCGGAGGAAGGAAAGCTGGGGAGGATGCAGCGTCTGTGTCGAGAGGAATGGTAATAATAGGCGATGGAAGGGTCGGTGGTGGGAAAGAAGATGCCGTGGAGGCCGAGGTGGAAGTAATGTGCAGCAATGTGCCATAGGTTGGTGCCTGGGAGATGTAAGGTGGACGGAGGGTATCGGCCCCTCCCTAGTGGTTGGGACGGAAAGCACTTCGGTATGAGGAGGGTTGGAATGGTGACTCAGTTGAGTCAGAAGGATGTCGTTGTCCAGTTGAATCTGCGGAACGGAAGGAGGGTTAGAAGGAATGTCCGCCTGTACTGTGGTGTATCGTTGCGTTAAAGAAATCGGAACACCTCCATAGGAGGAGTCCAATATGGAAGTGGAACGGTCGTTTGAGGAACGGAGGCGCAGGAGCCGGAATGGAAGGTAGTGTCGTTGGTAGCGATTCCAGAGTAGGACCGGCAGACGAAAAACATTCCGGAGGAATGATGGAAGGACGTGGAGAACACGGTGAGGGCAAAGGAGCGTCATCCTCGACTGAAGAAACGGATGGAATATCCAGAAAACCGTTGTAAAAACAATGGAAAGTAGGATAACCTTGCAAGAAAAGTAGCGGAGGGAGGCGTCCTTCCGCGGAATGGTGGTATGCGGAGGATATCGTGGACCCGTGGGGAGCTCGGGACGACCACTCGTGGTGATCGCTGTAGGAAAAATGATCCCGATAGGACACTGCACTGGAACTTATATAGACTGGCCCAAGGCGTTTGTATGGTACGACGCATGCGCGGCTGGCCCAAGGCCGCGCATGCGTCGTACCATACAAACCTGGGAGTAGAAAAGGACGAGCTGGTTGCATCGTCGAAGTATATATTCCGAAAAGAGGGCTGCGCAATAGTATGCGCAGATGGAGGCGGTGGGGAGAGATATCATACCCTTTCCAGTGAAACAACAGCATTCAATGCTGGAGGGAGGAAAGGTGAAAGCCGATAGTAGGCAGTGAAATGGTCCACCCCAAGACAGCTGCGTAAAGGCAGCGCACAGTGGGGTAGGGGACCGAGGACGAGGAACGTTGTTATTTCGAACTGGTCCACCTTCCGCCCAAACGCAACGAAGACGTGAACCGCCTTGGGTAGAAGCCAAGAGGGATGGGCGCTCCGAGGGACGGGCGCTCCGAGGGACGGCAGCCAGCGGAGGGCGGAGGGCGGCTGGACAGCGGTATGAGGAACGTGAATCGGACGAGGAGCTGGAAGAGCCACGCATCGCGTGGCAGCGCAGAGAAAGAGAGATGAGGAATGAATGCCGCGCCGGCGTTTATATATGGAGGACTGCGTCCGCGCAGGCGCAGTGAAATAACTACGGGACTGGCAGGGAAGCCAACTTTCATCTCTTTTTCTCTAGAAGAAGCCCTGAAACCTGAGAGAGTGCATATAAAACAGGTAACGGAGATTTCGAAGGTAACCAAAAACAAATATGAGCATTCCAATGGCACTTTGAAATTCAAAATAGCCGCCATACCAAGTACAGCTACACCTTAAAATAGGCATCGGACGGTCCCGATATGCAAGTTAAATAATTTCGGTTAGGATTGATGGAAAGAATAGATCCCCAGCTTTCAGAAAATCCTAAGCATGTTCATGTCGGGCTATTAGAGGGCTCGCAAGAGCACTTTGATTTCGAAAATCAAAATGCGCTTTTGACGCTACGATTTACCTCTTTACCTTTAAATGGGCGTACGAGAGCTCCTACCTAAGTTAAACAATTTCGATTAGGGTTGATGGAAAGAATAGATTCCCACTTTTCATAAAATCCTAAGCATGTCCATTTCGGGCTATTAGAGGGCTCGCTAGAGCACTTTGAATTAAAAAATCACCGCACCCTTTCTCTGCTACGTCATCTTTTCACCATAAAATAGGCGTAGGACGGCCCCTATCTATGTTAAACAATTTTGGTTATGATTGATGGAAATAATAGATCCCCACCTTTCAGAAAATCTTAAGCATGTACATTTTCTGCCTATTGGAGGGCTCGCTAGAGCACTTTGAATCGAAATTCTCCGCACGCTTTTCCAGCTACCGCTTCACCTTTAAATGTACGTAGAACGGTCCCTATCGAAGTTAAAACAATTTTGGTTATGATTGACGGAAAGAATAGATCCCCACGTTTCAGAAAATCCTAAGCATGTCCATTTCGGCATATTAGAGGACTCGCAAAAATACTTTGAACACGAAACTCACTACAACTACCGTTTTTGGTGGGGTACATCACCCCCTCCATCAGGAGGTTTTGTGAACTATAGCTATTTTTCCAGTTACTATCCATATGCATTCATGCTTTTTGCAGAAAGTGGCAAACTCCATCAACTTTGGGCCCCAAGCCCAACTATATGAAATGTAATGTACATTGGGTGCATTTGGGCCCACGTGCGTGGCCTCGTTGACACCGTTTATTTGCTGACTCAGTTAAAAAAAAAACGAATAGAACCTATTCTCTGGGGGGGGGGGGGCGGGGGGGGAAAGCAAAGCCAAAAGTTTCACTGTGCCAGCCTCAGTGAAACAGCTGAGCTTAAAGGCAGGTTGTCACCGAATGAAAGTTTGTAGAATATAGCACCCTCTAACCACAGTTGTTATGATTATAATACTTAATTGAAATTTAAATTCATCTGATTATAATCAAGGACCAGGTTGACACAAAACTGCTGATATACGTACAAGTACAGAAGAACCCAAAATAAAATACACTGCTCTTGAAACTTCTGCATTCAGGAACATACGTCTTCTACTTTTTTGGCCTAATCCAAACAAAAATATGATAACCCTTAAATCCAGGAAAAAAACTAAAGGACTTTGCAACTTATTACTTCTAGGCGGCATCTAGCAACTGTAGCTGATGTGAGTTGTGTTCATTTAATCAGCTCTTGCGTGAGAAATGTGCTGCAACACCTACACCGACTTTACTAAGTATTGTAATAATAGTTCGTGTATGTTAATATTGAAATTTATACATGGTAATCACGTTTTAAACTTTAATACTTAAGAGATCTGTAGCTATTGACATTTTTGCAGTAGCAACTACCAAGCAAGAAATAGAGCAAACTCTAGCAACTTTATGTCATAATTATGTCTCTCTCTCTCTAATCTCTCTCTTTCTCTCTCTAATCTCTCTCTCTCTCCCCCTTTCTCTAATCTCTCTCTCTGTCTCTCTAATCTCTCTCTCTGTCTCTCTCTCTCGCTCTCCCTCTCTTTCTAATCTCTCTCTCTAATCGCTCTCTCTCTAATCTCTATCTCTCTCTAATCTCTCAACAATTGAAGTACCATTGTGTTTTCAAGAATTTAACGAATTTAGTAGCGCACTGTTCCAGCCGCTAAGTTTACAAGACTTTCAATGGATCAGAATTGAAAAAAAATGGTTTTAGGAACATACAAATAAAATTGTTGGGTTACAGGCGGGGTTTGAAGTACCTAGCATTTAATTTCAGTTACTTAACTGACCATCATATCTTTGAAAAGTTTACCTAAAAACTTATGAAGAGTTTATGAAGTTGGGCAAAAAAAAAAAAAAAACCTACCTTATAACTCCTATTTAATTTTGTAAGACATGTAAAGTTCATGGTAACTTAAAGGTACGTTAAGGAGAACAGTGAAAGGGAGTGGAAAAGTGAAGAGGTTTTGTGTCAACCTGCTTCTTGATTATAATCAGATGAGTTTCAATTTTAATCAAGTGATTATAATCGTGGTTACAATCAATGATTATAATCACCGCATCATAAATAAGTTTGTGTATAAGGCAATGTGGTTTCAGACAATATAATGAGATCGACATGATGAGTTGCATGAACCCCCCCGCCCAATTCTCCCCAGCTCAGTGTTCTGGCTTTTCTCATTCTCCCGTGATTGCGATATTAAGAGTCATACATTATTAATTATTTAGCGTAAGTGTTTAGTTTTCAAATAAACTAGGGCGTGAGATTACGTGTTTAAGCAAAGAATTAAAAGGAAAACTGTGTACCGTGAAACAAAATTTTCCTGGATGAAGTCACTTGTAATTTGTACACAGAAAACAGCAGAACACAGGCATGCCCCATCAATACCTATACTACACTTGTTTATTCTTGTTAGCCAAGATGTTGGTTACATGTAAACGAGGACAGTTTACTGATGCTGAATCAAACGGCCATATTCGGGACTGCTTTATAGCAGTAGAGTATTTTCCTGGAAAAAGTGGACTTTGTGGTAATTTTTCATTTGTTTCTCTGCTACAGTTTGGCGGTTGCAACGGACGTAACTTTTTAAAACTGCTAACTGGCAAACTTACAAAAAACTGAAGGGAAAAGATTATTCCAAAAATATAAATTATTCCAACATATATGGATTATTCTACTTTTCAATAAAGTGCCTTTCATAAAGTTAAACAAACGTCATTTACTTTAGCTTTGTCCAGTTTCTCTGCATTTAGTATTTTTCTTTAAAGGCTTATTTGTAGCAATTACTTACATTGGTTTCGTCTTGTTTTTTTTTAAGTTCTTCCACTTTCACTTAGTTCAGTTTTATTTAAGTGGACGACAGAAAAAGATGAAACAAAAACCTGTAAAAAAACGTGTAAATGTAAATATAAAAATGTAAAAAAAAAATTAAAACTAAAAAAAAATCTGGATTTTAAGCGCTCAAACTGTAAAGTTTAATGTTACCATCGGCAATACATCAGTAATCAGCCGATGGTTTTTCTCTTCCATCGGCTTTTCACCGAAATTCATCCACCGGTCGAACAGTGTTGTTTGTTATTACAAACAGGTATAAACAAGACAATGGAAACTTTCAGTGAAATCTGGAGCGAATAAAATGTTCCGTTAGGAACGAGATATGCCGAGATTGAATTGTGGGACCAAGTGTGGTGCATTACAGCC
>JAHWFP010014802.1:0-35555 GCA_023313725.1 Lithobius niger | reverse complement strand
TTCAACGTAACTAAATTTGATCGTCGAATTAAAAGCCTAAGAATAACTCGCAGCCTTAAAATCAAAAGTATTTTAGCTTCGTTTAAAATAGTCTCGTCCCATTGTTGTATGAATGAATTGGCTTACTGTCGAACTAAATTCTCCATTCGGCCTATCTGCTACTTACGAAATTAAAACTGCAGTTAAAAAATTAGGCCAAAAAAAATAAAATTAGGCCTAAAATTGTCAGGCAGTGTCCTTTTCCACCTGTGCCTGGGGCTGTTGCCTTTGGCACATCGTTCCCTAACATCTAGTTTAAGTCCTGAGAAGTTTTTACCCTTATTATTTCCTTCCTATACTTTTGTTGTAACTCCTAAGAAACCATTGTTATGGAGTAGTATCGTTAACTTTGTTTATCACTTCTTTCATTTTTCCTTTTGGGCTAAGTTCAGCTCTCCCATCCTTACGCTACTCATGTTTGAGTAAGAGTTTTTCTTATCATGCATCCATCCCATTTGTAATGGGAGGTATTTGGACTCTTGGGGCAAGCTTAGATGGATGCTGAAATCCTGCCTTTTTCTCACTCAACCCCTCTGATGTAATTCTACCCCATACTGACTTCAGGAATCCGGATCTCTCTAGAAGGTTTGGCTGGCTGCCATTTTGTAAGTGTATCTTTTCCTTTAATGTTTCCCTGAAATTTGAACAGTAGTGATGCCAAATTCCCGAGGTCTTAAACATGATGCTTGCAAAACGTTATTAGGTCCCTGAAACTGTTTTGTTGCCAAAAACGAATTCTTCCCTGTCCTTTCTGAATGTCTGACGAAATCTAAGAAGCGAATAAACCCTGAGGAGGAATTCCAGTCCCCAAACTAATTGGCTTTTCTTTCCGACTTTATCGCTCCATTTACACTGACAGCGCCGGCACAATACACGGTGTTTATATTAAACTTCTGACTGTGTTTTCTCGTGTAACGCGAGTTGGGGCGGTACCTGCCTCGAGCCAATGTTCCCCTAGGGAATTGACCCACCTTGCGGCGCGACTCCAGGTCTTACACCGTAATGCCCCCCTTAGTTGGCTCTTCGGGAGCTAAACCAGATAGTTAACTGTATTGGGCAATAACCATAGTAGACTAAATTGGCAGATGTTTCTGGTGACGCTATTGGTGACATCACACCTTTTGATAGCAGTCCGCACGATGTACGATTGTCTGTTAAAAATCAAGTTACCACGGCAGCGTCAAGTTGCTACGAGTCCCTGTTGGCTTCATTAACAGCGTCTCTCCCGTCACTATACTGCCACTGATCTGTGAATAGGCTACGTTGCACGTTACGTTGTAATACTGTGATTGTGTGCCCGGAGGCGCACCATGTTGCAAAAGTGAATAGGCTTACTATACTCCAAATCTCCGTTATCAGCTGCCTACGAAATGAAAGCTGCAGTTAAAAATTAGGCCTAGAAGCTAACAATTACGCCTAAAATGTAAAATAATATTAAAAGCTAACACATATTTAACCGGCATTTCAGATAGTAACTGCTTTTAGATTCTACAATAGATATAGCTGTAGCAATGCATGATGGAGGTGTTAGCCTTACCATTGGTAGTGGCGGAACTGCACGGAAGACCAGTTGCGACTAGGTAGTCGCTGTAGCCGCTTGTTTTCTGAATTTTCATTATTTATTTTACCCCCATTCATTTCAACTCTCCTAAATGTACCTGTTGTGAAATAATGGTCGGCTATTTTTTTCTTCAACTACTGCACTTTCTCCTATCCAATTTTTCGAATTACGAACAAACGGCTACAGCGACTACCTAGTCACATCCGGTCTTCTGTATAGTTCTGCCACTACCAATAATGAGGCACACTTCTCTATCACGCATTGCAACAGCTATCTCTATTATATAATCTAAAAGTAGTAACCATCAGAATTGCCCGTTAAAAATGTGTTAGCTTTTAAGCTTATTTTATAGTTTAGGCGTAATTCTCAGCGTTTAGGCCTAATTTATACCTTTAATTTCAATTTCGTAAGTAGCAACTAACGGAGAGTTGGACTGTATACAGTAAGCCTATTCATTTTGCAACACGGTAGGCTATGCCTCCGGGCACACAGTTACAGTGTCACAACGTAACGCGCAACGCAGCCTATATAAATCCGTGGTAGTAGGGAAGGGACAAGAGAAACGCTGTTGAGAAAGCCAGCAGCGACTCGTAGCAACTTGACGTTGCCATGGTAACGTGATTTTAGACCTAATTTTAATTTTTTAGGCCTTATTTTTTTAACGGCAGTTTTAGTTTCGTAAGTAGCAGATAGGCCTAATGGAGAATTTGGTTCGACCGTAAGCCTATTCATTCATGCAACAATGCGACAAGACTCTTTTAAACGAAGCTAAAATATTTTTGTTTTTACGGTTGCGTTAACACAAATCCTTAGAATTTCAATTTGACGATGAAATGTTATTTTTTAATTTAGTTACGTCGAAGAAGTCTATTAGCTATAAGGAGTTAGTGATGTTTTAATTTTCCATGTTGTTTAACTAATTTTTGACACTGAATCTAACGCTGTAAACAGTGGTTGTCTCTATCTGGTACCGTTGTGAAGTTGAAAAAAGCGACGGTCGGACAAAGTCGTTGCAACAGTCTTCTCAGCCGGTGTGGCTGTAGAAGACTAAAAAAAAAAACATGACCTATGCATGATATTTGTATTATGTATTTGTTTGTATTTTTTTGTTTTACCATTTCTACTCTATTGGAGATTCGATTAGTTTTTCAAGTCCAAATTCTGCTAGGGTATTTTCGTACTTGTCTATCGTGTTTTGTTCAAATTTATCCTTTTCCTCGTCATCTTCACCTAAAACGTCGATATTTATGTCTCCTAAATATATCTTTACTGTTTTTTTTTCAGGCCTTTTTTTTTTCAGTTCTGTAATATAATGTAATTTATTTGTATTTAGACTTCTATAGACGACGTATACATCAAACCATGTGTAGTCTTACACAAATTTTATATTTTCTTTTTAAACTATCATTATTATCCAGCTTCACTTTTTTTATTTTTATGTCATGTTTTTCATGAATTCCTCCTCCTCTTTCGTCTTTTCTCTTGTTAGTATACAGAGTCTTTTCTCTTGTTAGTGTATCCTTTCAAATTATAATTAGCTGCTTCTTCATTTTTTAAATTTATTTCTGTGATTGCAACCTCTGTCCCACTGTATAGTGCTTTTTGACAGCATTGTTTGTAATTTTAATTTATTATTTTATTATTATTGTAATAATAATAATACCCCACCCTGTAGTGCCATCTGTTAACGGGATTCGCCTTCAAATTCGGGCTGGGACACTTTTCCAACGTCTTCGAACAGATGGCGCCATTTACCAAACCTGCCATGTCGCCGTCTATTGACGGCCTTGGATTACACGTTCGGGTTATAGCACTTTTTCCAAAGTCTTCGAAGAGATGGCGCTACTTATCAAACCAGCCGCACCGTTTTTGGCTTCGTTTTTTTGGTATTGTTATGGTGCCAAAGCCGCCAACAAAGTGTAAGTCGCGTGGACTGTGCCATTGTCGGCGTTTGAGCTTAAAAAAAAAAACAACCCGTGTCTACTAAACCAGACAACTTTAAACCAAACGACGCAGCGGGCCTCGAAATTGGCAGCTTGATATGATGGAAAGGCGCATTTATTTCCTAAATGTTCACTTCCAGAAAGGAGTTGATTTGTTTTTAACTGATCGGCAACAATCGTTGCTTGCAACAATGTCGCCATGCACGGTACCGAGGTGAATTGTTTCAAAGGATTAACTTAAACATAGGGGTACTTGCTTACTGAATGCTGGATTTCTCAGGGCTTTTTTTTAGCCTTCAGTCAAACATACGCATGCGACTTTTCCGGGGCTGCACCAAAGGGAGAATGTCACGGGGCGACGTTTTCGGGGAGGGGGAGGCGGGCAAGCGTGTATGGGGGGGGGGGACACGTATGCAAATCCGGGCGGCAGCAGGAGTGTGGGAGTGTGGGGGTTAAAGTAATTGTGTGTGGGGGGGGGATGAGGCCATATGTGAGAGCCATTCACATGTTCGGTCTTCGGTTTGATAATTTTAAAACCAAATACCAAACACCTGAGGTGCCAGACGGAAGCCGAGAGATATTCAGAACCCACACTATGGGGATGCAGGAACGGGGTGCGGTAGGAAAAGGGGGAGCAGGGATGTGTGGGTGGTGGGTAGGGAGGGTGCGCAGCATGCGCACGGGCACAACTAGTAATAATAATAAAGTTTGTTGCTAAAGCACCTGATCTGGCAAAGATCACGTAACGTCACTCATAGCCAACCAAAATAAAATGCTTGGTTTAAGTAACGTATGCATGGCTAACGAATAGACCAGTTGTCCAGTAAAAACAACACTAATCCTCCTTAAATAAAGGGTCTCTTTAAAAACTTGGTTAAGTTAGTATTATCCAAGAAGCGTTTGAAAGCTTATTAAAAATACAAACAGAGTAGCCATCAAGTGCAAGTGAAATACGAAATCACGACGTTTTGGTTACTAGATAGGAACCGCTTTCAAGTGAAGGGTTTAAAACATGTCAAACAACTAAAAAATTTAAAATTAATAAAATAACAGCAAATTAATTTTTTATTTTTATTTTTAATGTTTAATTTTTCTGTTGTTTGACATGTTTTAAACCCTTCACTTGAAAACGGTTCCCAGCTAGGAACCGAAACGTCGTAATTTCGTCTTTCACCTGCACTTGATGGCTACTCTGTATTTTTAATAACTAAAGTGCTTTTTAACTTTCTGCTTTTTGAACGCTTATGTCGACGATACCGAAACCACTCTCTCATCTAGTGAATTCCAAACATTGAGCACTCGAATAGCAAATAAGTTTACCCGGCAATCGGCATGCCAGTCTAGTTTTGAGACCAGTTAGTTTAAGGCCACGGCCTCGTGTTCTCGTTACATGGCTGAGTTCGAAAAATGCCAAGTCTACAGGCAAATGACCATGTAGATTTTTGTAGATCACAATCATTTTGTAGGTCAGAAGCGGAACAGCTCAAGAGAGTCCAATCCAGGTTTTGTAAGCCTGACATTATAAAACAGTGTCTCATCCCATTAAGCGATTTAGTGAATCGCTGTTGGACCGACTCTGTGCGATCGATGTCACGCAGCAAATACGGGGACCAAACCGGACTCGCGTAATCCCACCGTCGCTAAATGAGCACTGTTTTGGTCCTATGTCTAAAATAAACAGTCCTCTGACTTATTTTACACAGCACTGTTAAGAGGCCTTAACTTCCCGGCATGAAAGATAACTGGCGCGGAACCAGGAAGTCAATACACGCAACGACAACTTCAGTCAGACTTAGGTTTAGCAGCAAATCTCCTTTCTCGCTTCCAGGTCGTTTCAATGCTACCGCTTGCGGATTAGTACGTGTTTTGGCGTATCGCGCCAAAAGTGACATATTTCACCAATATTTAGTAGGTCGTAATTTTGTAGGTCGTACACCTACAAAACATAATACGCAGGTCGTAATTTGCAACGTAGGTTTTTCCCAGATTAAAAACGGTCAGTCGTTAAACAATTTGATATGGGGAGTTGCGATGCGTAACTGTCATTGAGACTCACCCTTTAGGGAGCGCGGAATTGTACCGACACGGAGTTACGTTAACTCCGGAATTTTCATAAACACTGACCCCTGTGTTGTGCCCGGAATTACAGTACCGTCGGATTCGTAATTTGCTTTAAAAGTGTCTGAAACAATCCGGAATTGTAGTAACACGGATTTGTAGCAACACGGAATTGTAGTAACACGGTTGCTGATGTTATATGTGTAGCCGCACCGAGCGCAGAAGCACGAGCTAAGCAGGGACGCTATTTAATCATCAACAAAATCAGTAGTTACGGTAAATCCGTGTTACCACAATTCCGGATTATTTCAGACACTTTTAAAGCAAATAACGAATCAGGAGTTACTGTAATTCCGGGTTCAACACAGGAGTCAGAATTTAAAAAATTCCCGGAGTTAACGTAATTCCGTGTCGATAGAATTCCGGTAGCCCCTATTTTATGCCTCTCTTTGTTGTATTGAATACGTAATGATCACATAAAAGTCTGCAATTTTTAAATTCCCATAATCATGAGGCATGTTTATCATAGAAAAAATTACCGATTTGGGCGCTTTTCCCAGCATATTCTACTGTATAACACTCCTTGTTCCAAACCTCTTTATAAACCTCTGGTATTTCTTTATGACTGCGTCAAACCGTTTTGTGCTTTGACTCAAATTTAAATACGCTAGTTCTTAAGTTATCCTGACCTACTGACTACTGCTACGTAGGTTACAACTTTAAATGTAAAGGTCGGTGCAGCCATATAACCAATTATCTTATTTGGCATTCTTCTTACCTGTTTGGAACTCAAGGAACAAAATAATCAACAAGAAGAGAACTGAGGAATGCTTCATCTCGGTGTCTCTGCCGGTAACAATGCCCAACAATGCAAACGTCACTTTGAAAAATAATTATTAGTTCAATTTCTCCAACACACTTGCGTTACATTTACGCTTGTTGTCAAGAAGATCTTGATAAACGCGTTAGTCACTAGTTTAGCTGATGATTATTTGTTTATTTCAGATCACTAGTTTCTAAGCGACTTAAAATCAATATCTATGAATTTTTAATGAATTTAAGCAATAATCAAATACAATTATTTACTAAAATATTCATAAAACGAACCCCCCTCCCCCATCCCCATGTTGCAAATGGAAACGGTGCATCAGCATTTCCAGGATAGCTACGCTGGCGGTTTCATTAAAAAAAAACCTTCCCATCCCAAAGTTGCAAACAGAGAATCAAACGCCACCGTTGCGCTCAATTTTTTTGGCTGGCTAATAAAAGCTGATTGAGTGATCGAACCCGTCTGTGTATTTTTGCGTGTTTTCAGTATTTATCCGAGTTTCCGAGTTTCACTTATCCTTTAATTTTAGTCTTCCAGCGGTTTATGCATCGTTTACACAAAAATTTTTGAGCTGGCTAATAACGCTGATTGAGTGAGCGAACCCGTCAGTGTATTTTTGCGCGTTTTCAATATTTGACCGATTTTCACTAATCCTTTAATTTTAATCGTCCAGCATCATTTAAACAATTCTTTATCGTTGGCAAATAATACTATTGTATGGTAAATTAAGTTTCATTGTTTACAGAGGTGTTATTGTTGCCGGCTATTTTGCAACTTAACAATGATTTAATGTGATTGTTTTTCTTATTGTTGATTAGTGATTGTTACTTTTTATTGTTGGTTACAAGGACGGATGGACGACCAAGAGAGTAATCGGAAAAAAATATCCCAGGAAAAAACAATTCGGAAAAAATCTCCCAAAAAAATTTCCCGGAAAAAAAAATCCCCAGGAATAAAAATCCCCATTCTCTTTTAGCTAACTTACTTTTTTAGTACCCACCAACCACATGGAAAGTGCACAATACAACTCTTCCTGATCAGTGTGCATAATCAGAGTGAAGGACGGAACAACGGATTCCCGCATTTGGTGGGACAAATCTAGACACGCGCTAGTGTGTCGCGCCAAGTTAGGCAACAAACATCACAACGAACATCACATTAATTCAATTGTCGAGGTTGTAAACCATTGTAACGCGACGACATTGCATCAGTGTCTTATATCTTGAAGCATAGTTGGGCACATTTCAGGTACTTGGGGAAAAATAATAATGCGGTGGAAAAGTAAATTGTGTTCTAATCGTAAGCAATGACCCACCTCACAAAAATTAACTCATGTAGGAATGCCAGCTAAGCAGCTTTCAATGCAAAATCTGACCCTCAATAACGTTGTAAATGTGTTACCAGTTCTAGTCCGCTCATCCCCATGTTAATTTCCATAGGGTGATTATTCATCGATACTGAGATAACGGGAAGGCTTCCAGCTATGAAATTGGACGAATGGGTGCAGTACAATACAAACTGCGTACCTATTATGGGTTGGAGCGGAGGGGGGGGGGGGGAGCGTAACGGGAATGGCGTGGGAGGGCGCGTAAGTACGAAAATATTGTTATAACCATTATTACTATTGTCGGCATCGTCTCTCATTGGACGGCCAAAGTTCGGACAATGAGAACGTGTATACTGACGTGCGTGCCTACACACACACTAGTGTATCACGATAAACCTAAACAACGTTGCAAAGAAATTGTATTCACGTCCAATTCACGAAAAATAAACCAACTGTAATAACAAAGTCAAAAAAATGGTAAAGAGGCCACCAAGTTGAGAGTGGTTCTGCCCCTCAAATGAGTGATATCAACACACCAAACTAACTAAATAAAACAAATTACAACAAAATTAAAACCAAACCAAAAACCTGTAAAGAGGAGACTAAGTTGAGAGTGGTTCGGCCTATAGGCAAAAGGTAGTAGCAAATTGTTGAAAACAAATTTCTTGTTGAAGTGGCACTTTATTACACATCTGCACGGTAGTGGAGTTGAGTCAATACACAATTAAAAAAAAGGAGTGACATATCAAAAGCCAAAACTGGTTAAAGGGGCCGCCAAGTTCCGAATGGTTTGGCCCTTCAAAGGAGTGATATCAACACACCAAAACATTCGCCAACTTAATCGCACCGAATATGGACGTTAAATGAAAACTTGAACATTGCTACCGAAAGTAGCAATGTTCTAGTTTTCATGTAATCTTCGAATTATTAAGCGGTGCGTTTAAGTTGGCGAATGTTTTGTTGTGTTGATGTCACTCCTTTGAAGGGCCGAACCATTCGGAACTTGGCGGCCCCTTTAACGAGTTTTGGTTTTTGATATGATTTAAGTCATAATTTTGATGCCTTACCGCCTCAAAATTGGGCGGCAGACATTGAATGACTAACCGAATGATTTGTTTAGTGCCGGCTTCGGGAAATCACTTGAGTTATTGTTTGCTAATAATTGTTTTGCTCGATTGTTTACCGCTGTTACTACCATCCATGGTTACTACAAACTGCCAGCAACAATGAAGCATCAGCTATGACTGAACTACGAGCTGACGCATGGTGACTTTAGATGCACGCACGCATGGACGGAATATGGAATTGAATTGAATTGAATTTTATTACAGGGAGCTCGGGCCCGTAGCCATACTCTCCGTTGATATAGGCGGAATACGCGGAATATGGAGATAAATACGTAATTCTAATGTTCCTTTTTTTTACAAACAAAATTGCGCGAACAATGGACATACACATGATGAACCAGGCCGTACCAATGACAATAAAAATGAAGCGAAAAAAGCCAACAAAATAACTGCACACAAAAAAAAAGGCTTCGCCCTTTAGAAAAATAGCTCCTATCCTTATGGAATTCACAGGTGTGAATGCACACAAATAAAAATGGATTTCCTTGAACGAAAGGATTAGAGTTCCCTTGAACGAAACTAACTATAATCTGAATTCCAATTTGAGAGAATAAATTAAAACAAAACAAATAGCCAAATACTAAAACCCATCAAATCCAAATCCATCAGCAAATCCAAACAAAGACCTCACCATCACGACTGTGTCGTTTCGTTGAGGAACAAGACCATTTCTGTCTGACAAGATGTCTTTCAATCTCCACCAAAATAAAAATATAATAATAACTCCAGGACTTTAAAATCTTCCCAAAAAATTCCATAATAATAATTAAATTCCATAATAATAACTCCAGGACTTTAAAATCTTCCCAAAAATTTCCATAATTTTTTAGGTCTAACAACCCATTCTCCTTTACGAAAAAAAACCGATGAACGCAATCCAAGTGGTCTCTCCATTTAAATGCTACCCGCGTTGAGACTACATATTTCGACTTGTCCTGCTAACCCCTTCAACAATCATGAACTCTGTGTTTTCACCTTAACCTCCATCACCAGTAACGATCCACCTTCTGGCCTCACTCACCAATTCCAACCACCATCATCTGATCTGCCACGACCTCGCCGGTATTCCTGTGTCAAGCCCACCGAACCAACCAGTTAAAACTGGTATTAACCTTCTTCAAGCTATCCTCAGCTTTCTGAAGAAACTTCTGACCCCAACTGAACCAAACTCTACTTTTGGCCTTCACTCATAGTTGTAATATCGTTCTTCTTGGTTAAAAAAAAAACACACTTCTCAACCCAACATTCAAAGAGTCGGTGAATCCAGGGGTGCCAGGTCTCAACCATAGGGTACCCGTCAAGATGGTGCCCACTGCCATTTTTGATGAGGTTAATCTGTAAATGCAAAATGTACAGGCAATGGATATTTTCGAATGGAAATAGAAAGTTAAAATTGTCGACTGCCACGGCCTACTTTTGATTCTATTGCCTAAACGAAATATGCATTGCCTTTACTCACCCTACCTCCCCTCTGAAGTCACCACCATGACAAATTGAGGAGATCAAACGATGACTAACTTTCGCGGCTGGCGCTTTTATAGGAGAGGTGTGCACATGCGCACCTGGGTTGCCGAGCTGGCCGGATCCAAACAACTTAAAATCTCTGGGGTAAAACATCATTACGAGAACGAAATGAAAAATTAACTTGTAATGAATGTTTTCGTTCAGGCAATACAAACAAAAATTAGCCGGTGGCAGTCGGAATTTTTTGACTTTTTGTACCCAGATTTAATTTAATCGAAGAAATTTGTTGTTTTTTCAAATGTATTTATTTTCTTTTTCGATTACGAGGAAACAAGCCTTGGGTCAGTCACAAACAAGTACAGTGAATTGAAAAAAAAATTCGACAAATGTACGTACAATGTAAAATGTTTGTTTGTTTATAATGCGTCATTAATGAGATTGAAAAAAAGCAACCAACCCATCCAACCATTTCGTTTCTTCACGAATAATCTGATTTCGTGTTTTTTTTAAATTTTTAATAAGCATTCAGCTTCCCTCTGACCCTCAACGAACCAAGCAGGGAGTTTCTTCCTTCTCCCCGCCCCCCCCCTCCCATCCATGACCTGAAGCAAAAAAAATAACCCAGTACGTCAAAGACTTCTTATCAACGCCGGGACCATCCCAAGCAGTAACTTTTATTGGCTCAGTATTGAAGCTATGATGGATATGTTTCGAAAATTTTGGCAATATTCCCTTCATTGCGCTAATGTCCGATGAATATTGCCAAATACCAACAATGCGTCGACAGTAAAGACAACATTCGCCCAATATAGGTCTCATATTGGAAATAATGTCAGTTTTACCAATTTAAAACTAATATTGGTTCAATAATACACATACAAAAGGACGACACGTGGCCAATGTAGGGCCCACGTTGCGTGGAAATATAAAAACAACATATTGAACGATGCCAAATTAGCCAACACGGGGCAGCAATCTGTCAATAAATTGTAGGCACATTTTAGGTAAGCTAAAAATAGTGAGATAAGAATGTTATTCAACAACTATACAGTCGGGAAAATGACAGAAATATTTCCTCACTGGGTCAATATTGGACGAATATGGGCAGGCTACACAAAATTTACATGCCATAAATACAACATTCGTCCTGGAAATGATGGGCATTTTTACCAATTTAAAACTACTATTGGCCCAATATTACCAACCTACATGAATTCCAAGTGAAAAAAAAAAACATAACACTTGACAATGTAGGTGCCTTGTTGGAAAAAATAATGTAAGTTAGCCGATGAGAAGCTATTACTGGTGCAGTGTTGGCATCCAGTGCATAATTATATTGAACGCAGCCAATGAAGAAAATAGGGTAGCGTTCTACCAATATTTCCAGCTCTTTTCAGGTAAGTTAAAAAATAGTACCATGAGAACATTATTCAGCTATTGTTAGCTTACGTTAAGGAAATTGTGGCATTTTCCATCAGTTGGTCAATATCGGGCGAATGTGGGATACACAAAACCTTCATCCGATAAAGGCCTCATATACAACTCAAATAAGCAACACTTTATTAAATTAAAACTCCTATTAGCCCTGTATGAATAGCCAATGTAAATTATATTGGCATGTGGCTAACATAGGTGCCATGTTGGAAATATTCAAGTTTCCAATGCAAAACCAATATTGACCCAATGTTAACAGCCAATGTATGCATTTTGCAGGACGCCGCCAGGGTGGACAACAATGAGAAAGACGTTGTGCAAATATTTATAGATAATATTCTGCTATGACCAAAATTGTAAAAATGTGCATTACTCAGCCATGATTGGTCCATCTGAAACAAAATATTCACCTCTGCCAATACAAACCTAAGACTGGCACAATATTATTAGTCAACGTAATTCATTTTTGTAAATCCAAATTTTTGTAACATTGGAAGTGCAATTATTTCGATTCCTAAATTACTTGCAGACATTTATATGATAAAAACGGGTTCCAAAGGTTTGCCAGAGATTGGGCCAAGTAAATGTTTGAAATGTCCAGTGAAAATTTTAAACATGAATATTGGCAGGGTTACACAAAGTCAGTGAACATTGTTCACAGACGTTCCATAACCCTGTCAAAAATCATTAACAAGGAAATCCTAAACCCATAACTGTTAATGGTTTGGTGGGTAGCAACATATACCTTATCCGTTGTCTATCAAAATTGCAATCAAAACACAAATACAGAGTGAAATAATAAACATACATTTTGATCACAACTGCACACTAGCTGTAATGTTCAGCTAGTTTTGAAGTGGCTCTTCAGCTAACGTGCCCATATTTGTTAATTGGTTGCAGTATTGGTTAATTACTGTGATGATGTTGAGCCATTGTTCATACTTAGGGCCACAGCAAACTGGGTCACCAGGGCCGTGCCACCACACGGTTCCATTGTTCTTTACGGAGGCATTGGTACACTCGACATTGGCAGCGCCACTGGTCACGTGACCAGAAATGCTAGCGAGAGGATGCGATTTTGGGCGCCACCAGATTGGTATCACCACCTCGTGATTCCATTGTTTTCCATTGGATGCTACACATTGGGTATTCTTGCAGTGCAGCCAGAACGTGTTCATGTGTGTTGTGTACTGAAAAATGAGTGTTGCTGGCGGTCCTGGCGCAACCATAGTGGCTGTTAACTTGCAGGGTAACCGCCATGATGACGCCACCAAAATAAGTTGGTGGCGCTACCGAATGGCCCAGTGTGCCGAAGCCCTTATCGTGAATGAATATCTCATGTCTGCCTAATGTTGGGTGGCTATTGCGTTAAAACGGTGGTTAAATGTCGCATTCTTACAATGTTAGGTGGTTAAATGTTGCATTCCTACAATGTTAGGTGGTTAAATATTGCGTATTGGTCGAACTTTCTGTTAGAACAGTGTAAATTAACGCATTCTGTTGTTGGACCTACACTGCAACCCTATATGGCAAGCTAAAATTGCATGTTGCACACCAATGTAATGTCAACATTGGTTACAATAATTGCAAAATAAAACTTTCCTGTATTGGGACAACATTGCATTCCTACATTGGGCTTACATTGCAACCAAATATTGTCTACCAATATTTACAAGTTGCGTGCTAATATTGGATAAAATTTGCCAACATTAATGGCCAAATGAAACTACTACCGTACTAACAGCTTATATTGGCCCAGTAAATGTTGCTACTTGCGAGTGATCCTCAGTTCGCCACTAACCACACCTCTCTACATATTAAGAAATAAGAGTACCTTAAAAAACACTGGTTGCAATGAAAATTAATAGTACAGATCCGACAAGTATGTTCTTCTGTGATGCGGGGATGAAAGTTGAAGGAGCCGCATTGCACCCATCCGTCTTGCATAGGGTCATACAGATTTTGTGTTCGTCTTCTCCAGTGCATCCTTTCATTACTCCAAGTGGTGGTTCCCCAAAGCAACTCAGCTCTGTTACCTCTGCAAATAGAAAACAAAAATACGTGCTTAGTTGTTGTGCCAGTAACTATAGGCTAACTTGTTTTAGCAGTGAGTGCTAACTTTAATTCAACACTAGGCATATGGTTGAGACCCGAAGATCACAATTAAAATGCCGAGCGAGAGATGACCAATAGCTTTGTAATATTCGTGTGGTCTTGGGTCACTAGCTTTATACATCGGGCTCCCTTTGCGGCTCTACTGACTAAAATCGGCTTACTCATCCAAAGGTAAAACCCCAAAAAGGTAAAAATCCCAAAAAATATTTGAGGCAGGAATTTCATCATGGAGCCGGTGAATTTCACGCACCAAAGCTTCCTTTGTCATGAAATTTCAACCAAATTTCAGAACAAAATTGCAAACGTAATCGTGTTCCAAAAAGACAAACACATAAAATCCAATTTGGTCAGGTATTACACCAAATAAGTATTCGGCCAATAAAACGTAAATTGTGACATTACCTTTTATAAGTGACCCAGGCCCACGTAATTGTCATAGAACACGCACGAATCCGTATAAATAGGTGCCATTCAGGATACCTTCCTTCCAAAGGCCACCTTCAATTTCTAGCTTTATTCTGGATCCGCATGGTCGGCGTAGTGTCTCTGTACTGCTATAATAAAGTATTTTTTGGGAGTTGCCGGTATCTGGCAATTGAGGGCAGCAACATTTCCCCACAAAATAAAGTAAACGTTAAACTCATTTGAAAATAAGCGTTTGTTTGAGGCAACGTTTTAAAATTCATTAAAATTAATAAAAAGTTTATTGTTTTTTTTAAATGTATTAAATGTTTTACGTTTTGTACATTTTGCTTTCCATCAATTTCATGTTAACGTAAATAGTAGAATCGCTATGAATCAAGTACGGGATGCAGAGACGCCACTGTTAGCAGTACGGTGGTTGGTTGAACTGTTTACATGCAATGGGAAACCGAAATTTACCTATCTTTATTGTAGGTGGTTACTTCGTATTGGTCTTCGCGAGTGTAGGTGAAGCATGAACGGCCGAACTTGTGAACAATGTACTAAGCTGTAGGTAAAGTTACATCGGAAGACAAGTAATTCGCGAAATGCAAGGCTGACTGATTCGCAGTGACTGACATTCTGGTGACATTTTCCGAGTAGTCGGAAAGTAGATTTTTCTAACAGTTTGGAGTTATATGTTCAGGTCGCTTAACGACGTTTGTTTAGTTCCCGTGTGTTGAAAATAATTTAACTACATATAAAAAATTAAGTTGGTGCCCGAATTGGAAAAACCCAGGAAGTTGTTTCCAATGACCTTATTTGTAGCAATCTTACCTTGGTTGAGTTATAGAAAGTCGTGGTTCCGTCTGTTATTAGGCTCCCACTGAGTGGCAACGTGTGGTGGGAGCCTAATAACAGACGGAACCACGACTCGTGCTTACTCGTAGCAGAGCAAATAACTGAGTAGGGGCGTTCACACATGTGGCACCACAGAAGCATTAGGTGCCACAGCAGGTCAAAGTGCCGCTACCGAAGACAGGTCGGCTAGCGGATAGCACGACCGCTTTCTGCTCGGGAGGTCCGAGTTCGATCCTGGCCTCATCCACCCCGTAGCATTTTCGGGTAGAGAAGGGCCCTGTGGTGCCTCGTGCTCATGTCGATTGTGGCATGTCAAAGATCCTGGGGTTTTCTGCTTGGATTTCTCCGGTTAAATTGTTCCTCTCACCGTCTACTCATAATCATCCTCAAATTCATCCTTAGTGACGACGGGCTATGCGGCCGTCATTAGGTGACGGAGGGCGGCCTGCACCCTGGTTCAGAAGGGAGAGCCGCTATCAGTCAATCAGTCAGAAACGCATCTGAGTGGCGACGTGTGAAGGATAAACACCCGCTTCACCACTCAGGGCCAAACTCATCCACCAGCCAGAGTGTTAGTCCTCGCCCGCAGGGAGAACTGGCCCTTGCAGCTCCATAGTAGAGTGTGGTTTGGATCTTTCCGGGCCCTCCTAAATGTTGAATGATGATAGTGAAGGAACTCTACAGCTGCACGAGGTCCGTGGATCAAAGATGTTGAAAATTTGGGTAGCAGATTTTTGGAGTCGGGTAGTATTCGTGTGGTAGGTCCAAGTATTTTATTCTTTATCTACCGACTTCAACGTCTCATCCCTCCGTTAACAATGGCAACAATGGTCTCTTGTAACAATGGTGTTTGGAACACTAACTGCGGGCTATACAACTGGAGGGACGAGATCTCTCATACCACCGGGGATGAGAGATCTCATCCCTCTTCACAACAACAGTCTGACAAAAGATTTATCGAAGTAATAGTTTCGTTGTTGTCTGTAAAGGCTAATGCCCCAAAACCGCGGGCCATTCGGAAACAATGCACAAGGGTGCGCAGCGCCCGCGGGCGATTGTTTCCGAATGGCCCAAGGTTGAGGGCTTTAACCGACTGAGTATCCCGCTCAACAACAACAACAACACTGCAACAATGTCTATCGCGCCGTTCCAAAAGGTATATTGTAAAACATCCTATTAAAATTTTTTAAGAGAAGTTGTTTGAAGGGGTTATTCGTCGTTGGGTTTTCGTTGCATGAACGGTGATTGGGCGTTCGGAATCGAGCAACAATGCATCAAGATTGTAGGCTTACGCGACGTCCCAAGAGTTTTACTGTTGCAATACTTTAGTGGGATACTTTCTCATTTCCAACAACAATGCTCAGGACACGAATATTTTTTAATAGACGTTGTCTGAAGGGGCTGCTTGTCGTTCAGTTTTCGCTGCATGAACGGTGATGGGGTACTTCGAAATCAAACCAAAATCAAGTTACATTGCGCTGCTCAAGTTTAATTAATATAGTTATGCACACGCCGCCACCTAGTGTAGCCTAGTAGTAGCTATCCGTAATGTGCCCACACTAATGATAGGCCTACCATGAAGGGGGAAACCGCATCTGCCAAAATAAATACAAATATTCATATATGAATTTTAATATAAATCCGCCTCTGCTAATGAGACAGTGACGGAAATTTAGCTAGTTGTAGGCTAGATGTAATAGTATTTGAAAGGACATGTTATTGACTGGCAGTAACGTAACTAACGACTGAGGCGAGGGGAAGGGGGGGGGGGGAGTGTTATCCGAGAAAGATCAGCGAAAAAAATTATTTAGGCATACGAATGTCTACACTAATCATAGGCGTATCGTTTGGATGTCAATATAGTTTCATTTTTGAAAATATGTGTTATTGACTGGCAGTGGCGTAACTTAACGGGTGGGGAGTGGGGGGGGGGGAGTGTCTTCTAGAAAAATCTGCGAAAAAAATTATTTATGTATATAAATGCCTGCACCAATCGTAGGCGTATCGTTTGCCTGTTAATATAGGTTCATTTTTGTCCATCACAGATAGTGACGAAGATGTGCCTATATCTTTGTAGTGTATAAATACAAATATAAATTCGAAACCACAGTCAAGTAGAGTAGTATCACTACAGCTACTAAGATATTTCTTAAACGTTTCGTTGATACTTCAATGATTTCAAAAGTGCGGGCCAATAACTAAGTAGTTATTAGCCCGCGGTTTTCAGAAAAGCATTGTTAGACCATTGTTGCTTACAGGCCAATAAATTGGACAGCGGGTATGCAGAAGGGGTATTTCGAAATCAAGCTCGAATGCAATGACGCAAGCAAATTTTATGCTTATTAATAAACAAAAACGTATCGTTAAAAGTTAAAAGTAAGGGTCTAAAAGTCAAAACCTGTAAGGAACACGGACAAGCTTTGACTGTAAGGGTCTAGGT
The DNA here is from genome assembly GCA_023313725.1 of Lithobius niger. Taxonomy (NCBI): domain Eukaryota; kingdom Metazoa; phylum Arthropoda; class Chilopoda; order Lithobiomorpha; family Lithobiidae; genus Lithobius; species Lithobius niger. The sequence goes on along the minus strand of JAHWFP010014802.1, from coordinate 17,955 downwards.
GTCAAATTTGGCCAGTAAGACGCTGCTAAGCATTAGACCCTTACTACCCGTTTTTTGACGAACAGCTGTCTGAAATCGTCCTATAAAGGCCCATGAGATAATTCAATGATAGTGGGGGTGTGGGTTTCCTACTTTGCGTTAGGTTGACATTTTTTTCTGGTTTGGTAACATGGCAGCGATTCCAAGCAAGACAACCTGCTGCAAGCGTAAGTGTGTACACCCATTCTGTCTGAGTACTAAGTCATTATTAAATAGACATAAATCGCTGGAAATAATATTAAGGAAAATTGGAAATTAGCCAACAGCGAAAATCGTACACTAGAAATAACGTAGTTCAGTAAGCCACCTTTATACACTTACGTTTCTCGGAGTGCAACTGATAGATTAAGGCGCTATGCATGAGATCTGGAGGCGAACTGGGTGGCCTGTTCGAATCCGGGTCATGCCACTCCGATTTAACGTAAGTGCATAAAGGTGGCTTACTGAACTACGTTATTTCTAGTGTACGATTTTCTCTGTTGGCTAATTTCCAATTTTCCTTACTAAGTCATTAACATGATCACCGGGTAGTAAGGGTCTAATGCTTAGCAGCGTCTTATTGGCCAAATTTGACACCTAGACCCTTACAGTCAAAGCTTGTCCGTGTTCCTTACAGGTTTTGACTTTTAGACCCTTACTTTTAACTTTTAATGATACGTTTTTGTTTATTAATCCGTGTTACTTTGAGAATTGTAACAAATGGGTGTGGTGGTGGATGAGGGGTGGGGTATGTATGATACCTTTATAATTAATTTGTTGTTTGTTTTGTTGCGCCGCCTTTAAGCTCGGGTAAATAGCTACGGTCCTTACTAACCTGGCTATCGCTAGTGTTAACAATAAAAACAAATACTTAAATCTTCAGTCTATGTCTTGCAGGTGGCGTTTGCTAAATGGCATTGTTGCATAATAACAATGTTTAAAACAATGTAAAACAATCAATCTGGTCGTTTAGAGCTTCGTAACCCCTGAATTACTTGACCAATTAGAAAAGGCCTTATGGAAAGGGCACATCTACGGAGTAATACTTGTAAAATGAGCTAAGAACCAGCTTTACAGGACAAATAGTTTGACCTGTAGAGAGGACAGACGAAAGGTACATCCCCAGAACAAGACCAAGAACAAGACCAAGAACAAGAAGTTGTCTATTTGGCCCCTCTCTGTATCTCGGGTTTGGCTGGACTGAATTTCACAATTTTTGGACTGTAGACAGGCCTTGACTAGTCAAGGCTAGGTTCCAAATTTGGTTTAAAAATTTTTAATTTTGACGGAGTTATAAGCTCTCAAAGATGAAAGTTTAACACAGAGATCCTAGGTCGACCCTTACTAACACTGGTTATCACCAGTGTTAATTAATGCTTGTTGGTTAATATTTATTGTTGTTAATATAGCTCTCACCCTACCAGACGAAGGTTGCCTTCCAGAGAAGCCTAATGCTAGCCATGCTAACACTACCATATGTCATATTTCTTTGTTATTCCTACACATTTTACGTTAATTTATTTATATTTGACATACCCTAACATAAAACAACAAAATAATAAAATACCTAACCGAAGACAACAACACTACAGCCATTCAACGCTTGTAAATTCTACACGAATTCTAATTGTAAATATTTACCAATTCTACTTGGAAACTAAAAAAAAAAAATTAGATGGTGGATAGCTCTCACCCTACCCGATGAAGGTTGCCTCCCAGAGAAGCCTAATAGCCATGCTGAGACAACCGTCTGTCGTATTTTTGATTTTTTTAAAATTTATTTGTTACATGTAACATGTTATGACATGTAACATGTTATGTTTGTTATGACACACGTATACAAGTAATTAAACGTTAATTGACGTTTATTTATCGCTGATGAAGCCCGTTTGGCTCTTCGTCCTGTAATTAAACGTTTATTGTCTTACCGCATCAGTCATCGCACAACGACGATAACCCAGGTACCCTGCAAAGGTTCTCTGCTTTTATTTCTGTATTGTTGCTCGATTCCGAAGTACCCCACCATCGTTCATACCACGAAAACTCAACGACGATTAGCCCCTTCAAACAACTTCTACTAAAAAAGTTTTTAAGAGTGTTGTCTGAAGGGGTGATTCGTCGTTGAGTATCCGCGGCATAAACGGTGATGGGGAACTTCGGAATCGAGTTACAATCAATAAACACGAGCGCAGAACAATAACGTCTGTGTAAACAATGCTGCCTGCACAGTCCCATTGTCGAGTTTTCTGAACAAAAGAACGTCAGCACGATTCTTTCTTTGTTGTGCGCGTGCTTAACAATAAGGAACGGGCTGAGATGTTGAAATCGGTAGATAAATAGGATATCACCCAGCGTTCTCGGGCTGCGCATCCTCGGATTGTTACATCTCATCCCTCGAAAGCCGGGTGATATATTTCAGGCAAGTAATCGTTAGCATGAGAATACAATTGCTGTTGCGGTCCTGCTTTCATCTGGCTCGCTTCTCTCCATACGTTCCTTGAAATTACGTTGTTCTTATAGTACATGCCCAGTTGCTTCTGTCTTGACCAAAATGGCGTTTCAGGCTGTTAATCAGTATACTTACTACTGCATACAAGACTGTGGCATGCTTGTTGGTGACGCTGCTATACGAACTTTCTTGAACTGTCACTAACCGGTAACTTCATTTGATGCCTGGATTTTGGCTAAGCCTAAACAAAATGGTCGTGCTCTTGCTCATCACTTGGTGATGTACAGTATACCTCTTTCATCACTTATTACGTTTTTCGGAGTGACGTTTTTCAAAGTGCTGTAGAGCTAGGAGAGAGAGAGTTGTAAACAGACGTAATAGTGAGAGCTCAACTTGGACGCACCAACCGTAGGGAATACGGAAGAATCAATAAATAAAACAATGAAGAGGCGGAGATGAATGAATATATATTTATTGGGGCCGCAGCCCGAAGCTAAGCGCCCGCCCTAAGGTACACATCCTTGCACTGTACTTACATACTCACAAGATTTTACTTTATCTTATTCAGGCCTACCACAGTTATGCTCCTGGATACACCAACTAACTAATTTGACTTATTACTTATGATCACAAGATGAATATCTAGTCAACAATGCCCAATTACTAGTTCTCTTGGAGTTACAAGCCGATATCACCTTATTCTTCGTGGTAAGAACTTGTCATAGTTATAAAATATAAATGTCTAGAACAACACTAGTTTAAATCTGTCAAGTCCAACACAAAAGTAATTAGTTGAATTACCCAAACGACTGTACAACACACAAATTTGATTGTTTAGAGAGAGCTTAAAGTGGCGATGATGTAGGGGCTTGAGCTCATCGTCCCACATTAGATTTATAAGCTACGGCATCTTGGAAACAGTAGAATGGTTTGCGATTCACTGCATAAAATATCATTAAAAAACAAAAATGGATTCGTTTCAGGTACATCCACAATGTTGCTGAACTGTTAAGTCCACGTGAAACCTTAATGCTGTCCTCAATCGTTGCAACCATCAAGAAGACAAATATTAGAAAAGGGGAACCAACAGTTATGTAATGCGTCGGTTTCAATAAATACAGATTAAATTAGTGCCCAACTTTCAAATACTTTGACGCCTAAACTTAGAATCCTGTATTATAAGCCAAAGTGCCTCAGCAAAACTGTGTGGCGAAGCGCAAGTTTCGAAAATCGCCCACTACATTTCGCTACGCGATGGTTGCGTGCGCTTCTCAAAAATGAAACTGCGCGAAAACGAAACTAGCGTACACGAAAAACTAGCAGCATCTCTTTTCCAGCATACAAAACGATGCATCTTTTCACGATAAAAGTTCTTAAACCAGAAAAAAAAAATGGCGGCTAAAAGACATTGGAAGTTGTGGGGAGAGCATGTCGGGTGTTGGGTAATGCTGCTTTTAGCCATGCTGTTTTGTACACATTCTAACGCTGTAAGAACTACATGAATTGTGATTGGGGTGGGAAGAGTGTGTCTGTTACCTCTGCTGTTCATCTAATGCAAACACCCCGTGGCAGCAACAGGGCCCAGCAGTATTATGAAGAGATTTCATTCTTGGCTATATCCCTACTGCAAGCAGCGAGGACAACATCGATAAAATGTGTGGCTACATACATTTTTAAACGAACGTTATCTTAGGTGACTTTAACTTGATCTCTGTGGACTGGGTATTGGATACAGCTACTGATAAACCACATGCCAGTCAAATCTCACTCCTCAGCCTAACTCAGCTAGTGAATTAAGCAAACCGTGGAATTAATATTTTGGATGATCTCCGTGCAGTCTTTGAGGTTGACACCGAGCCAGAACTCGGCCAAACTGACCATAATTTAGTCTTTCAAGATTTTGAATGAAATTAATTGTTCTGAGGTCCCTCATTGGACGATGACTGATTTCGACAAGTTGCGCATGTTTCTTTCTCGTATTAGGTGGGACCAGGAATTGCAAAACTGCAGTACAGTTGATCAGGTCTGAAGTCGTTTTTTTTTTTTTTTTGCAGTGTTATTACATGAAAAAAATGACGTAGCAGAGTGAAAAGAGTAACTCATCCACGTAAGCGTAACCACAATGTAGTTCTAGCAAGATTGGCAGCCAACAATTAAAACTTTGGAAGGCCTATATCTTTTAAAGTTAACGACTCTGTTGAGAACAAACAAAAGTATAAAAATGTAAGAACCAGTACGCATACTTCACAAAGGACCTTCATTATTTTTGTTATCTACATCCACCCAAAACCAAACCAAAACGATCGGCCTTTGAAGGTAGTGATATCATTCCACCAGGGAAAGGCCGCCAAGGTTAATACTATTAGCCAAGTTAATCGCACCGAATAATAGCTCGAAAGTTAAATGAAAACTAGAAGATTGCTACTAGCGTTATTGACGCATGTTTTTCTCTATGACTGATGAACACTCATCCTTTAAATTTCAGTTTTTCTTAATCTCTGACCCTTCCCCTTACATTTTCCACAATTTGAAACATTTCTGTCGCATTGGAATTTATCCTCAACATGCCAAAATATGTTTTCAATTGCTTACAGTTAACAGACACATGTCTGCTAGTGAGCCGTCTTTTTATCATTAACAATCAATTTTTCACAATCGGATGTCTACAATGGGATGATCTACTGTTATTTGACGGCGGTCTAGATAATAAGGTCGTTGAAATAGGTATAAGCAAACAATCACTGTGATCGCTTTTCATTATTCGTGCAAGTGGTATGTCTTTGCTACGGTGCCTAACAATTTCGTCTAAACCGTTGATTGTCGATGGGTAAAATGAAAGAATTCGTGTTTCAGCTAAAGGCATATAGTTTCGAATCAAACTAAGCCACGTTGTCAATTTCGAGGCTTTCTGGCCTCGAAATTGGCACCTAAACACGATGGAATGGCTTACTTATTTCTTAAATGAGGGCTTTCAGAGCTGAGCTGAATTGTTTCAACTTGCACACTAACAATTAATGCGGAGCACGAGGTTTATCATTGCTATCTTGCAGAGTGGCCGGCAACAATAAGGTCTGTCCAAATGAAAACAAAACAATAATGAGGCATTGTTCGGCCGGGCGTCTCCCAGAAAACAAAAATGTCAAAGCCGCCAGGCTAAAGATTTTAACACCACCCGTCCATACAACGGACTTCACCAAGCAAACAACATTATTACCCAGTGCAATTTTTTTTCAGACAACGATGCTGAAAAATGCATCGACGTGCCAATTTTTAAAACGGTGTATCCACTGACTTGCATCACGGGATGCGCTGAATGAGTGAGCGAAGCGAACAAAAATCAGCGTTTGTTACCCAGTGCGCGCAAAAATTATATTGAACAAACTTAATTCGATGAAAGCATTTGTTGGCCAGTGTGCATAAAATTGGTATTGAAGAAACTTAATTCGGTGAAACATGGACATAAACATGAGCAACCAACCGTGCCAGTGTAGCAAACGGTGGATCCAAGACCAGCCGTGCGTAGCACGGGCTTCCTCTAGTTAAATATAATGCTAAATGTTTAGTAACGGGAACAACTACGCCACCCCACTGAAGCCGTGTAGTTCTGCGAGTAATAATATAAAACGGCTTTGTTTCGTAGTGCTTATTTTATTGATTTCTACAATTATGATGTTAGTTAAGTTTAAAACCATGTAACATGAATTAACGCGAATCAGTGATAAACATATCCAAACAAGCCTGACATAATCACGTTTTCTTTTATTAATTTTTCAGTTTTCTTCAGTCAAGTCGTTTCCGTTCAGTTCGTGATACATGACGATTACTCTTTTTTTATAGTTTTTTTTATTTAGAGATGCTATTAAGCCAGAAAACAGATATCACCCATTAGCTTACCTTCGGGTTCAAATTTAAATCTGTAAAGAACATTTATAGCATTATTTTTGGTGGTTGCAGTGATTGAGGATAGCAGTACGGGTGATGGGACCTATCAGTTTTGTTGTTGTTTTTTTTTTTTTTACGTAGAAAGTATTGATATCAGACTCAGAAAGTCTACTACCAAGTTTGTGATCTGAACCGAGATCACCCAAGCTTAATTCACAAACCACGAAAATTTCAGGTAAGACTGAGTGATCAGAGTTGGGACGAGATACTTGAGTGCAGCCACGTTTGTTCTGATATCTCGACTTTCTGTGGCGAAAACCTGATGGACCCCTTTACCATCTTAAATTTTGTATAACATCTTTGCCAAAATGGTGAAGTTAAGTCCCTAAGAGCTCGTAGCAAAATTGTCCCCTTCTTCCCGAGAAAACCTCAACAGTTGAAAGGGACGTTAATTCGACATTTACTTTTTCCAAAACACCCGAAATTCATCGTTTGTTTAAAGCGTTGTTCGTGCCTAATAAAGCATGAGTGGTCTTAAGCCCTATAACCAGACTAGCTGCTTGCGGTTGCATTGTAGCAATTTTGACTTTGTTAGGCATGTATTGTGTGCGGTGTATCTTGAGTCCTGCAAGTATTTTGTGAGCGGCTACGTCTTCCTGGATGGGGTGACTTTCATCGATGAACGCCATTGTTTTTGTAACCATCTTGGATATCAACAAGGCACTCTGTTACAGAAAACGTACAACCGATTATCTATGTTCGTTCTACGGAGAACTCAAGATAGGCCGTGGACACTGTAGTAACGTGTCGAAAATTTCTGCGTGCAAAATCATTACGAAGCAAAAACACGAAAATGGTTGTAAATGCTTTGTTATAGCAACATCAAAATGGCTACTAAAAAAATATTCAGTGTTTTGCTGCTGGTGATTTGGGCGATTTCTCTCTTTTAAGAATTTAAGTCACAAAATTAGTTCACCATAGTCACTTTGCTTTATGGTGTTCTAGCTAGAAATTTTACTGTAAGAGTCTCCGTACCGAAGTTTTAATTCGAGCCATATTTAATTAGAACAAAATGTATACTGCCAAACTACGACCATTCCGGTTTCCGTCAAAAACTGTCAATTTCTCAAAACGCAGGTATAGTCGTTTGACTAGTTCTGCTAATAAATAAGTGCATGAACGTAACAAAAATTCATGATCGTCGCTCATATGACGACTACTTCGGCAATGATAAAACCAATTTACGTAAGGCGACAACATATTGTTCATTCCATTCATTCGTCCATTCATACATTCAATCATTTCCAAACCAAGAACAACAATCAAAAAATATTAAAAACAAAAAATTCGATTGCAGTTTTAAGAAAGTCTGGTAAGCTTTTTTATTCCGTACAAAGTAAAAACGTATAACAGGAAGTACGCACAAGCGCTACATGCATGCTCAGCACGCAAGCAATGTACCACCAGCAGCACAAGAGTCGATTGTGATGGCATCAGAAGCTAACCTGGCAAATTTAAATTGCGTAAAATAAAATGTGGCGCATTAAACACCTTTACGCCATTCTTATTTATGATTGTTTAGAATGATTTTGTTTTTAAGAACTGTACAGGTAGAAAAAATATTCCCACATCCTTGTGCTTACCTGAAAAGAAAGGCCTTAGAGATAAGTTTGTGCCCGTGTCAATTAGGGCTTGTCACAGACACTCACGGAAATGATTTAACACAATTGGAATTTCTCCCAGAGATAATTTTAACGGTGGAAAAAGACTTTAATCCTACTACTGTATTTAATTTTCTTTTCATTGGCGAGTGGTGCGAATTTGTAAGTTCAGAATAATCAATGAGCTGAAATACGAAATTTATATGCACAGAACAATCAATGAGGGCGGATAGGAATTTATAAGTTCAGAATGATCAATGCGGGTCAATACGAATCTTAAGTTTAAAATAATCAATGAGGTGCAATACGAATTTATAAGTTCAGAATATTCAATGAAGGGCAATACACATTTATAAGTTCAGAATAATCACTGAGGGATGATACTAATTTATAGGTTCAGAATAATCAATGAGGGACAATACGAATTCATAAATACACAAAAATCAATGAGGGTAAATACGAATTTATAAATTCAGAATAATCATTGAGGGATGATACATATTTATAAGTTCAGTATAATCAATGAGGTGGGGGGGGGGCATACAAATTGATAGGTTCAGGATAATCAATGAGGGGCAATACGAATTTGTAAGTTCAAGATAATCAATGAAGGTCGACACGAATTCATAAGTTCAGAGTAATCACTGAGGGGTGACGCGAAATTATAAGTTCGGAATAATCAATGAGGGGTGACACGAAATTCTAAGTTCAGAATAATCAATGAAGCTCGACACGAATTTAAAAGTTCAGAGTAATCACTGAGGGGCGATACGAATTTATAAGTTCCAAATAATTAATTTGGATTGATCCAAATTTACAAGTTCAGAATAATCAAGGCAGGGCAACACGAATTTATAAGTACAAAATAATCAATGAGAGCTGGTGCGACTTTGTAAATTCAGAATAATGGAAGAGGGGTGATACAAACTTACAAGTTCAGAATAATCAGTGAAGGTCGATCCGAATTTATACGTTCAGGATAATCAATGTGGGGGTGATACGAATTTATAAGTTTAGAATAATCAAGGAGGGTCGAACTCTGTACTATGGATCAATAAACTCAGCTATACTCGAAGACAAACAAACTTTAAAGATGCAGCACAAACTGGTGGCATAAATTCCCACACAGTAGCACTTTAAACAATTACTTTGTAGCATCTATAAAGTTAAGGACAATTTTACCTATATGCCACTAAGATCAAATTTCAGTCATGATTGGCATATCCTATTACCTTTATAGTTAGCCTGTTAACGATTTTGTCTTATTATTCAAGAAGAGCCTTTCAGCCTGTAACGTCGCTGCATCTTCAAGAGGACCAACAAGCAAATTAGACCACACTTCATTAAAATTGGCAGCCTATATGGATTTTCTAACCAGGTTCACAACCAACCACTTCACGTGACCTTTTTGAATTCTACCAGCTTCGTTTTTGATAACTTTACATTTGGATTCGTTTGTTCAGCTGGGCAAGCATCAAATTTCTTGTCACAGGCGACGCTTGTGCACAATGATGGAGCGTTGCCTGCCTTTTTGTACGTACTTCGTCTAGCAATATTAAAGAAACACCAATCTACATCGCATCCGGTGTTTCTTTCTCCTTACAGTTTCGTTTCTCTTCGTCTACTTAAAAAACTTACAATAAATAAAGCATAATTTGTTCCTTAATTAGAATGGTAAAAACAATGTAAAACAATAAAACTGATTGTTCAGGCTTCGGTAACTCCGGAATGGTGCCTTTGAGGATGAAAGCCAAAGAAATCTCTGGCTTAAATCATCTTTCAGATTTTAAGTAGGTGCATTAGTTTTTTTTCTGAACGATATCACACAAGAACAACAAGAAGTAGACAGTTTTTAAATTTTCGTCTGGCTTCCAGTTTTGCTGTTTCAGAGAACTGAGTATTTTTGGTATAAATATACCTTCCATACTTATCTACTACTGGTCAAGTTTCGTCGAAAAATATTGAATAGGAACGGAAATATTAATTATTATTTTTTTTTAGTTTTGCTTAAGCGAGGACTTTCATTCATACATACGCGGTTATTTCCGCTTATGGCATTTTTTACTTTGTACGCTTAGCATTCTTAAAACTGCAAATGTTTATTTTAATTTTAAATTGTTTACAGAGATTGCCCCACATTTACTTACTCTACATAACTTCTTTGTTCGAACTAACCTGCATGCGACACCAAGTGTCTCGTCCCAAATATGACGATTCTGTCTTAATAGGCTAATGTCAGTTAAGCAGCTTGAATAATTTCGGCTCGGACCACAAACTTGGTGTCAGCCATTTTGGATCCAAAATCACTCATTCTGTGCCGAAAACTTCATGGGTCCCTTTAGCTGGAAAAGCTGAAAAGGTCTTGAATTTCGTAAGGCCCTTTTCCAGGTCTTGCATAGTACGGAGTTCTGACAGACTGTAAACATCAGACTGGAAAAGCCTGGAATATTCCCACCATCCTATTTATTAGCGAATCAAATCGGGTAATATTATACTACAATATTTTTTACCATAAAATTACATAAAAAAGATTTCGTTCTTGCGAATATGCGTATACTGGTATTCGTAGTTAAAAAAAAACCAATCGCATTAAGCCGTGTATACGGCAATATTCTCTTTCAATGCTCGATAATATTCTGTCTTTTCCGTGATGTCTACGTTTTTGTTTCTAGCAAGGAGAAATTTAATTTTTAAATCCATTTTTATATACAATATACCGTTTTTTTTCCCGTAATCACGCCACGATCACTCATTCAGCCCATGCCCTGCACGCAAACCAAGACTGGGAAAAGTTGGAAGAGGCTCGGAATTTGGTTTAGATTGGGACGTGCGAACCCTGATTATGGGTTTGATCGTATGTTTACTTACCTTTGCCTTCCTTTATTTTTACCATCGTCATACAATGGATCGAGTTTGGATTTGGGCACTCCGTTACCGCCGGTTTCGGTGTACACGGTGCAGCACACTGAGCACATCTGAGACCCTCGGCTGAAACGATAAATACAGTACCTAAAGATCAGTATAAAACAAAATAAGGAACATGTAAATATTTAACAATGCTAATATATACCGGGGGGGGGGGGGGTTAAGGGAGCGAGGCGACTAGGTAGGTGTGAACAAATGTTGCTTCTAAGACATAAAGACAGTTAAATTTAATAAATAATAAATAAATCAAACCAATTTACCCTGCAAGTACGCATTGAGGTTAAAAAGAAGGCGGAAATCAGACAAGCCATTTAAGAAAAGACTGTAGATTTTCCTTTAGACATTTTACAACAAACAAGGCCAAAGAGGGAGCATTGACAATACCAAAACCCAGGGCATTCCAAATATGAGCCAAATGTGAGATTCTAGTAATTCGAGTCCAAGAAGCTCGAGATGTACACGGCAAGGTTTATCCAGGAGAGGGGCCGCAATAAAATCCTTGGATAAAATTCCCGGAAAAAATGCCGGTAATATAGTCCCCAGAAAAAAATTCCCCCGGAAGATTGGTCCCCTAGAAAAAAGATCCCGGAAAAAATCCCACAGAAAAAAATCTCTGGTAAAACGGTCTCAGGAAAAAAGATCCCTGGAAAAAAGCACCCGGGAAAAAATTCCCTGAAAAAAATCCCCTGAAAAAATCCTCCAAACATATCCCCTGATAAAATTCTGAAATAAGAAAAAAAAAAGATTTCACCACTCAACACCATGCTCGTTGCCGAATACTTTGTGCCACTGCATGCAGAAAATTCTTAACTGTGATACGTTCTTGTACATACTGCTGACACAGACGTTTAAGCCGGTTTTGCAAAGGAACGTAGAAGTTCTTAATTTTTGGCTTGGTTACTTCTCCAACACGAACTTGAGCTAATATTGTTTCGTCAGAAGCAAGTTCACACTGTATTTTTGTAATTAAAATAAATATCATTAGATGCTTACGTCCCACCAAATTTGAAAAACGTTGATTCCAGCTTTCACACTGGTTATTAATCCTCTCACCATCTGCAATGGTTACATCGTGGCCATTCCACACAGTTGGTGTTAATAGAGGTTGCATCCTGCGCATCCTAATTGGTTTACCGTTATTGGTATTTCCTACTCTTCGATATATGCCGCTAATGTAAACAGCGTCAAAGTATTGCACAAGTTTTTGAGCGTTTTCAGGCGTGTTACGTACGTTTTATGTAATCCATCACTTCTGGCACGTCATCAAGGGGCAAAAATGCTAAGCCATCTAAAATACCACAAAACTCACTGAAGTGTTCATCCTTTCGGTAGACGCTTGCTAGGCACAACTCCTGGACTGTTCTATGTATGCTCTGACATAAATGAAAAACTTCTTGACAAAAAGAACTTTTACGTTGCTTTGCAAAACCGCCTTAAATGTCTGTTTCAGCAGTACTTGCAAGAACGAATCACAGTTAAGAATTTTCTGCATGCAGTGGCATAAATATTCGGCAATTCGGTGATGGATGTGGAAATTTTGTGATTCTGGTGAAATGTTTAAAAAAATATATAATTGAGTGTTGTGTACCATCATTTTACTGATGATAAAATATGCCTTTACAATTAAATACATTACATTTTAGAAATATTTGGTGATGCGAAATCATCTTCTTTTTTCTTATTTCGGAATTTATCAGGGGATTTGTTTGGGAGATTTTTTCAGGGGGTTTTTCAGGGGATTTTTTTCCCGGGGATTTTTTTCCAGGGATCTTTTTTCCAGGGGACCATTCTTCTGGGGGAACCTTTTTTCCGGGAACTATTTTACCGGGATTTATTTTCTGGGGATTTTTTTCCAGGGATTTTTTTTTCCGGGACTCATCACGGAGACGTGGAAGCCTCTTAGTGAATTACCTATGGACAGCTTCAATCGAGTCAATATCACCAAAAAGGAAAGGCGACCAAACAGGAAGTTTAACATTTATATTCGACGTGGTCAAATATATCTGAATGCTGGACGGAGAACCGGTATATCGAGGTACAAAAAATGATATGTTACCAAGTATCTATATATACCCGTTAAAATACCAAGATTATTGCCATGTCCAAAAGGCGCTAAAATTCCAACAATGATAGATTTTCCTAAAACTGTAAACTACAGTGCAAGCATCAGTTGAAGTTCAATAATTAGATGGAAATCTTAACTACAACGGAAGGTTGTTAGTATGATGGTTTTAAGACACCCCGTATAGAGTGTTTCGCCCGCCAAGGTTGAACAATAACATTAACGTTCGTCGTATTCAGATAAACTATGTACAGTATGAGCATGGCGACCACTAACACTTGTTTCTTTTACAGCTAAGGCAGTTTGAATGCTTTTCAGGCATCTGAGAAAAAAAACAATGCTGGCAGAAAAGGTGATTTTGGTCACCTGGCAACGATTTCTTGTTGTAAAAATAGAGCGGATAATTATGATATTGCCTAATTACTAGCTAGTGACTAGCTACCTAGTTAATTTTACTAAAAAATAAATCCGACCATGCGGTGCGTAAAGCTGAAATTTTGTAGAAAGCTATAGTTTAACCGTCGAATGTGTCTTTTGCAGGTGTGGGGGTTAGCGGAACCATAAATTCAAAGTTACCAATCACTCTTAAAACTATTTTACTGCGTATTGTTGTTGTATTTACTTATAGGGGCCGAACCCAAACCGGGTTACCTGCCCCTCATGGAATGACGAGAGGGAAAATTTAGTTGGAGCAATCCAAACGGAAAACCGAAGATCTTTGATATGCCACAATCGACACCAGAGGGCTCTTCTTGTCCCGGAAATGCCTCGGAGTGGTTGAAACCAGGATCGAACCTACATTTTGTTTCAATAGTAATACGACGACCAACAATTCAATTCAATTTTATTATGAGAGAATACAACCTCAACGCTATGTTCTCTATGCTACAACTTAAACTAGCTTACCCTACTAACGCCAACACTACTACAACCAATTCAAGTACTGCCCAGACAAGCCCTGGAGCGCTGCGTTACTGGCAATAACCAGCTCATCTACAGTCCAGGCAAGCCCTGGAGCTCTACGATACCCAAAAACCTTCAAAACAGAGTGGAGCAAGCACACCGAAGCAGGCCTGGTAGGGTCAGGTTACAAAATCCCTGAATCTACCGATCGCCTTACAAAACCCTTAGAACCTTACGAACCTCGAGCCTTCCATACGGCACATGCGGGGGGAATACCCAAGACAGTGATAAGGGGACCTGAATCGTTACCGAGCACCCAACGACGCTGCGAAGACCAATGCGGGCATTCCAGCAAAAAATTAAAGTCGGTTTCATCAGATTTACCGCCAACACATCGAACAGTGGCAACCCACCAAAGTCTGAAGAGATGTGCACGTATACTGCACATGTCCAGTCCTCAACCTGGACAGCGTGCCAACATCGACACGAACACGAAGACGTGAGGCGCACGAATTTATTAAGAGCTAGATCTAACATATCCTCGAAGAAGTGAATGCGCAGCACGAATGAAGAATTCTTGCTTTTCCAATTGCTAAACAATGCGAATTGTCGGACTTTTCGACGAAGAATAACAGTCGTAAACTTCAAATGGAAACACAATAAAGTCAAAAAAGGGACCGTAAAACTAGATCATCGGCTTTTCATCTGAAACTTGCGGGAAAAAATGTTTATTTCGACCAAAAATATCTGATATCGTCTTAAAACAAAACTTGTTAAAGATTCCCGCCAAGCTTTTAGGCGATTTGAAATACTGATATCGAACGCGGCAACTCTTTCACAAAGGTAATCCCAGCAACTAAGACTTCAAAACGTACGCACATTTTAAACTAGGACACAGGCTTTAGCCTATTGTAGGTGGAGCAGATAGAAAATTAATTTTAAATCTGTCCAATACAATTGCTTATGTTCCTTAAATCTGGTTGCAAAATGCACTCGGATACGTTTGAGCTTGAAGCTCTTTGAGGTGGGTAGCTCTTTACTGGTCTTTTGCACATTTTAGCTTTATTTTTTTATTTTAGGTAATCCTATGCTACGTTTCATACCAATTTTAAGAGGCTTTCGTTTGCTCTGACATTTAGTTTCTGTTTCATTATTTGCAGCCTCTTTCCGCCACCGCCACCGTCTAAAATTAAAATGCCACGTTAACCGCCGTGGTTAAGCTGGTATAGGCCTGCCACCGCCAGTAACACTTTCATTGTTTATATTTATTGCAGAGCAACTTTCGTAGATTTGAAATACTAATAATAAAACATTTGATTGATTTATATTTTATTGAGCTTATTGGGCTTTCCACCATTCGCTCACTGTACTACGTGCTACCTTAACCTACTTCACCTAACCAAATGCACGACAAGAGGCCAAGATCCCCGGCTTCCCCCCGTACAACCCAATAGTCAGAATGCTTCGGGAGCAGGAAGAAGAGGAAAGACAAGGAGACAAGGAGACACATTTAACTGAAAGAGAAACAATCATCTGTAACAACAGCACTTCACAATAATCAAAAGATTTAAAAGATATGTGGCTCTTTATTTTATACATGAGCCTACGTACCTTAAGCCATTCGTTCAATTCTAAATCTTAACACTATTTAAAACTAACATACATATCTCCATCACACCCAATTTCACCAAAAGATTATCCCCAACGACATATGCTGCTTACAACTAAGTGTACTTTGCCGTTTGCCTACAAAATCATACTACTTGTCGTCTTCTACGACAATGTGAAAGTGCGCTCCTCTGGCACGTTCAACAACTGTGAACACTAATTTCTTTAAGTTGGAATTATCACAATTGTAGGTCAGATGGTGTAAGCTTGCGTGTGAAGATAGCATTTAAATAATTCTAAAGCTTTCAAAAGTTCAGGGCCTAATGTTTAGCTGCAGTTTTAATTTCGTAAGTGACAACAGCAGAGAAATTAGGCCTACTGCGTTCGAGGTTATGCCTATTCATTCTTGCTTTGGGTGCATTGGGGGCGTGGCTTCTTTGACACCGTTTATTCGCTGAACCATTGACTCATTTATTTAAAAAAAAACGAATAGAACCTTTTTTGAAGAAAGTTCCATGCACTACAGTTTCGGATAAAACATATTTTATGCAGCCATTTCCGTGATAGATTAACAAAAACCGATTGTGGGTGCATGTTTCCTAGATGGCGGCATTAGCTAAACACTCTTCTACGCCGTTTATTGGCTGAATCATTGAATCTACGAAAAAAATAAATAGAACATTTTTTGTAAAAAATTTCGTGCTGTACATTTTTGGAGTAATATATTTTCATGCCTGAGCAACCGTTAGCGAGATATACACTATTGAAAAAACCGATATCGGGCGCCATGGTTCCAAGGTGACGGCGTTAGCTGAACACGGACAGCTGAGGGCTTTTAGGATGTTGAACCTAAGACCATTACGAACAACTGTGCCAAAAATTGACTTATTATGAATTATTCCGCGATTCGACCTAAATTGGTCTAATTTAACTGAGCTGTAAATAGCTACAAATGTGAGAGCAATTCCTCTCTATCCAAGAACTGTAACAATTAGGGCACGTGAATTACTGTTGACTTTAGGCGTACAAACAATAACGCAAAAGAATCACGACTATGGTGGTATTGTTGCAGCGTCAAGGACAATGGAGCAATCCAGTACACAACAGTGCCAAAACATCCGCTTATCCATCGTTGGCTCAAAACTGTTCTAAAATGATCAAATTCGCCTATAAATTGTACACTACAATAAGCGACAACGAGTTTGTCCATTCAACTATGGTAATTTTTATAATAAACTAGCATCGTATCCGGCTTCGGCCAGGTTTTCTTTCGCCCGTGGTTTGGTTTGGCCCGTGGATGATTCCCAGTTATCAGTCGGTGTTGCGTAAACATTAACTGCGACTGGGTATTTTTCTTCCAGTAAGTTTCCCTTTTCCTCCCATCTTCTACCACCCCTTCCATCCCATCATCTCCCTGCCCTCACCCTCCCCTCTTCCCTTTCCTCCCTTCCTATCCTGCTACCCACACAGACGCACTGCCTCTCTCCCTGTTTATTACTTTGGCTTATGACGTCATTTATCACTGTTGCCTGAATGTTGACTGAGCTTGGTTGTTGTCTGGGTTGTTCTTGTTCAGTTAATGGGTAATCATATGTTTACTGGTCAAAGAGCAATGCCCCCCACACGGGCAATAGTCATACAGGGTCTCCCGGCTTCACCCAGGGTTTTGTTTCGCCCATGATTTCGTGCTTCTCTCTCCCCCCCCCCTCCATGTCTTTATTTTCTAAAGAGCAGGGCTAACAGAAGCACTGCGCCACACATGGGCCTTTCCCGTTAAGGAACCTGCAACTCCTAGACGCACTGCCCCACACACGTGCATTTGCCATTCAGGCCCTCCTCGTCACTCTCAATTTATCGCTTCGGTTTGCGCAATCCGTACCGTGTGAAAAATAACTATCCTTCGTGCATGATGTCATTTAAGACATTCCTCTGCGATGACCGCGCATAGCCAATTGTTATTCGAAGCAACAATGTGCCAAATTCAACTTCTTTTCAAGGCAGCATTGTACCAGTTTCAACTTCTAGCCAAAGAATTGACACAGTCATTCGCCCGTTTTCACTGTAGGGGTTCTCCTTCCGGGGGTCGTCGTTGCTTCATTTCTGCTATGAGACTTTGGTTTACAACAGGACTGAGGGCCGTCTTTTTAGCGTGGAGCAGCATTGTTGCAAAGAATATCAGAATAAACTAATAGCCTGTAAGCACGTCTCCAAGCATTTTTAGTTTTTACGAAAACAAAAAAACCGTTGCAGCATCAGGGGACTGTGAAGACCACTATGCAGCAATATAAAGTAATAAAAAAAAATCACCTGATATCATGTAGTCGAGAAAGGAACACGATTATACGTGAATTAATTTTTATTTTTCGTTTAGATGGTCACATTTCACTGTAGTCACTGGATGCTACGATGGGTGTTCATCTTGTTACTGTAGTTTCGTTATGTTCTTA